>VYZW01046013.1:0-10232 GCA_013401315.1 Balaeniceps rex
TTTTTTTCCCTGCGTTTTGTTTCTCTCTCTCTCGTTCTCGTTTTTGCTGTAATTTTATTACTATCATTATTATTGTTATTTTATTTCAATTATTAAACTGTTTTTATCTCAACCCGCGAGTTTTCTTTTGCCCTTCTGATTCTCTCCCCCATCCCACTGGGGTGGGGATGGTGAGCGAGCGTCTGTGTGGTGCTCAGTTGCCGACTGGGGTTAAACCACGACAACAGTAAAATATGATAGTATGATCATTGCACTGCTTTATGTAGTACAGTTTATATGCAGTTTTGTAAGGCTAGTTATTGTGGTAGCACTTCCAATTTCATAACTGTCTGTATCTGACATTTTGAAACTAAGTGAATGTTTTCAGTGTAATCCCTTTCATTTTTGTCAGCCATAGAACCTATCTTGATAAATGTATTTAGTTCTTTCACTTCATTTTAAATGTACAGATTTTCATGAGAAAACAGCGTATGATTTTTTCAGCAAGAATTTAGATTATATTTAATTTTTTTAAAAAAGCATTGATAATGTCTTAAATTTGGACAATGAAATACCTTCAGTATGTAGAATTGCAATTTGTGTTGTGGCAATAAGTTGTACTCTACAGTTATACTTACTCTGTCATACTCAAATAAGTAATTTTCAGCAGATCCTTTTTTAACTATTCCTTAAGTATTGGTCTGTATAACTGACATTAGATGTTATCTTTACCTTGGAGGAAATTTGAACTTTTGAAATACAATGTCTCTTTCTTCTGGGACTGAAGTAGTTTTTATGCTTACTCTGTATTTAGATCATTAAGTTGAGACTAATTCTTTAATTTCTTCTTTAAATTGATAGTCATGCATGGGAAACAGTAACTGTAATTTTTAAATTAAATGGCTTTATTCATGAGCACTGAATATGGTCTTGAAAATACTTTTTCATTCTGGTAGAAGCTTGTGTTCTGCTCTGCTCTTGTAGTCATCCTGCTCATCCCAAGAGAAGCTACACCAGTTACCATACCAGCCGACACCTGATGAACTACATTTTTTATCTAAACATTTCTGTAATACTGAGAGCACTGCCAGTGATAACAGATGCAGGACCACTGCAATGCGCCCTCGGTCCCAAAGTCTCAGGTGAGTTTGTCTGTCTGGAAATAGGGGTTGAATCTAAATTTATATACTCTGGAGCATCATGGTTTTGTACGTTGGGAACATTCTCTATTTTCAAAATTGCTGAATTATAATAAAAGAAGTAAGAATCTGAGGATGAATTATTAATAGTCCTTTTAAATTCTTACTCCTGGTTTTGATCATAGCTTACTTCAGTGGTTAACATTGTAAGCTAGGGCTTAATGGAGGCAACTAACCCACATGAACTGTCTTGATGAGCTAGTCATTATTGATCTGACACTAGCTCTGGTTCTCTTCCAGTGTTCAAACTGTTCACAGAATATAGTCTTTATTTGAAAAACTAATTTGAAATGTATTTATATTCTAGGAGTATCTGGAAAGAAATGTGATGATGAACAAATGGGGGGGGGGAGGGGTAAGCATTCATTTATTTTCTTTAACCAAGATGAACTTCAGTTTCTTCTTTCCCAAAGACTAGGCCTCTGCAGTTCTGTTGCAGTGGCCATTTGTGCAAGATGTGTTTTATCCAAGATCAGTTCTAAACTGTCAGAATAGGTTAGGTTTGGAAAATGCAGATTAATATTTATGGATAAGTTTTCAAGAACTGGAAGAGGAAAAAAAGGAAGTATTATATTTGTAGTTGCTGTATTGATCCTTTCAAAATTTTAAAAATAGTTTCACAGGTATACAAATTTTAAGGATTAGTTTTTAAGTGCAATCTATTTTAACTCTGCTTTTTGATTATTTTATTTAAAATCTGTGTAGACTGTTATGATAAATGAAGTTGCTACCTACATGAAACTGCACAATAATTACTAATTAATTAATAATTAATAATTACTGCACTATAATTACACTGGAGCACACTGGAAGTCTTATGGAGATGAGCCTGTAGTAAACACCGACCACAAGGTTCCCTTTGTTGGCTCATTCTCTAATTCTTACCCATAAGCTTTCAACCTGCTCGTGGCTATTCTTCAGGGACAGCTCTTCACAATCTATCCATTTCTTGATGTAGAGGGCAACCCCTCCACCCCTCCTTCCTCGCCTGTCCCTTCGGAACAGCCTGTAGCCATCAATAGTCACACTCCAGTCATGGGATTCATCCCACCAATTTTCAGTAATGGCAACTAGGTCATAGCTTTCTAGCAGCATGGTGGCTTCCAACTCTTCCTGTTTGTTGCCCATGCTGCGTGCGTTGGTGTAGAGGCACTTCAGCTGGGCTGTTGGCCATGTCACCTTTTTAGAGGAACACACCTTAATTCCTTTGAGCTATATCAGTGGTGTTTCCCTGTTGGCTCCTATTACCTCAGGAGTCCCTGGCTCATTTTTAAAAAGGGTAGAAAGGAGGACCCTGGGAACTACCGACCTGTCAACCTCACCTCTGTGCCTGGGAAGATCATGGAACAGATCCTCCTAGAGGCTTGCTAAGGCACATGGAGGACAGGGAGGTGATTCGAGACAGCCAGCATGGCTTCACCAAGAGCAAGTCTTGCCTGACTAACCTAGTGGCCTTCTATGATGGAGTGATTACATCAGTGGACAAGGGAAGAGCTATGGATGTCATCTATCTGGACTTCTGTAAAGCCTTTGACACGATCCCCCACAACATCCTTCTCTCTAAATTGGAGAGAGATGGATTTGATGGGTGGACTGTTCGGTGGATAAGGAACTGGTTGGATGGTCGCATCCAGAGGATAGTGGTCAACGGCTCAATGTCCACATGGAGATCAGTGACAAGTGGTGTCCCTCAGGGGTCCGTATTGGGACCAGTACTGTTTAATATCTTCATCAGCGACATACATAGACAGCGAGATCGAGTGTACCCTCAGCAAGTTTGCAGATGACACCAAGCTGAGTGGTGAGGTTGACACGCCTGAGGGACAGGATGCCATCCAGAGGGACCTGGACAGGCTGGAGAGGTGGGCCCATGTGAACCTCATGAGGTTCAACAAGGCCAAGTGCAAGGTCCTGCATCTGGGTCGGGGCAACCCCTGATATCAATACAGGCTGGGAGATGAAGGGATTGAGAGCAGCCCTGCAGAGAAGGACTTGGGGTACTGAGGGATGAAAAGCTGGACATGAGCCGGCAATGTGCACTTGCAGCCCAGAAAGNTCAGCCTGGAGAAGAGAAGGCTGCGGGGAGACCTTATTGCAGCCTTTCAATACTTAAAGGGGGCTTATAAGAAAGAGAGGGACAGACTTTTTAGTAGAGCCTGTAGCCATAGGACAAGGGGTAATGGTTTTAAACTAAAAGAGGGTAGATTCAGACTAGATACAAGGAAGAAATTTTTTTTACGATGAGTGTGGTGAAACGCTGGAACAGGTTGCCTAGAGAGGTGGTAGATGCCCCATCCCTGGAAACATTCAAGGTCAGGCTGGACAGGGATCTGAGCACCATGATCTATTTGAAGATGTCCCTGCTCACTGCAGGGGGGTTGGACTAGATGACCTTTAAAGGTCCCTTCCAACCCAAACCATTCTATGATTCTAAGAAAAAAATCCTGTTTCTTCATTAGAAGATTACAGATTGAAACTGTATTGTATTTATTACTACATCTTTCATTTTTTTCAATTTCTGTTATGCTTTTAACACTTAAAAAAAGTTAAAATCTTCCATTTAATCTCACAGAATGTGTAGAAATGCTCCAGGGAAAAAAAGATCCAAGTATTTTCAGAGAGGGGGTTATGCTACAGAAGTGTTGTGATGAAATTATGGTACCTACCCTGTCCTCAGTGGATTTTCTTCTGGATGTCCATAACAGATTTTCCATATCAGTTAAAGGACCTACCATTGTGATATATTGGGACAGATTTTATTGTTCATTTTTGCCTATTTAGAAAGCCAAAAGCCAGTTCCTTTGTTCATGTGAGAAACTCCTATCTTGATGGATGGCATTCCCTTTGTGGGATCTTTTTCCTACTCCAGTTCATTTAGACCAGACTAGATGGGCCATTGTCACCAACCCAGGAAAATCAGGTGGAGATTTTTAAAGGAAGTGATAACTGGCAATGCGGCTCATGATAGCAAAAAGCAGTTTCATAGGTTAGCCAAGGACATGGTACCTTTTATGGATTATTTTCTTGCAAGTCTCATGCTTTTTTTACAGGCTGTCCTTGTTTCGTCTGGGATAGAGTTAATTTTTTTTTTCTTCTAGTAGCTGGTATAGCGCTGTGTTTTGGATTTAGCATGAGAATAATGTTGATAACACACTGATGTTTTAGTTGTTGCGAAGTAGTGCTTAGACTAGTCAAGGAGTTTTCAGCTTCTCATGCCCTGCCAGCGAGAAGCTGGGAGGGGACGCAGCCAGGACAGCTGACCCAGACTGGCCAAATGGCTATTCCATACCATATGACATCATGCTCAGTATATAAACTGGGGGGAGTTGGCCGGGGGCTACCGCTGCTCGGGGACTGGCTGGGCATCAGCCGGCAGGTGGTGAGCAATTGCATTGTGCATCACTTATTTTGTATATTCTTTTATCATTATTATTATTGTTGTTGTTGTTATTGCTATTTTTATTATTTTCCCTTCCTTTTCTGTCCTATTAAATTGTCTTTATCTCAACCCACGAATTTTACTTTTATTTTTCCAATTCTCTCCCCCATCCCACTGGGGAGGGGGGAGTGAGCGAATGGCTGTATGGTGTTTAACTGCCTGCTGGGTTAAACCACAATGCAGGCACAGTGCCCCAGCATTGATGGAACCCATGCATATGTATGGTATTATTTGTAGGAAGCTCTTGCTTTTATCTGCCAGTCAGATTGGAAATAGAGTTTTTGATTTTTCTTTTATGATTTTTTTTTTTAATTAAAAAATAGACTCATTCTGCTCAACATTTTTACTTGCACTTAAGAGAGTTCTTGGTCAGATCTTGCTATTTTGATTGTATGTAACCTTCAAAGGGGCAGGTATAGTCATAATTAACGGTTAAATATATCTGTGTTGCCCTTTTGAGAAAAAGGTGATGTTCACAAGTGTTACAAAACTGCCTGTACCCTGAAGTGTAGCTATAAACTAAGAAAATAACATAGTTGGCAATTATATGTCAAGCACATGAAATAATCTTTAAGGCCTGGTCAGAAATAGCAGAAAGTAGCCAACTGTACCACTGATGAGAGAATATACCTTTCCAGTGAAGCCTATGCTGACTTTTTGGTGCAATTAAACTGTACAAAAATATAATAACTAATTTTAGTTCATGCTGAGACAAGTTTAAAGGGATAATTTGCTTTGCTTGCAGCCCTGGACGTTCTCCTGCCTGCTGTGACAATGAAATAATTATGATGAACCATGTCTACAAAGAAAGGTTTCCAAAGGTAATGAATTATATTTAAGATACCCAGTATCTAAATTGTTAGGCAACATAGGTTGTAAGTAAGTGGTGTTTTTGTTAAGGGAACTAATGATCCAAGCCTGTAATGGCTTTCATAAAGCATCACCAAGCTCTTATTAGAAAGATAAAATCACAATAAAGAAAATCCCTGCTGAGAACTGGACATTCATTCGGCAAAGCTGCTGAACTGGTTTTGAAATGAATCATGCTGGTAATATATTCCGCTGATTGGAAAGCAATGTTACGTTCAATTTCAGTAGGTGATGTGTACTTGGGGTAAGTGTATACTGAATTAGTAAAACAAAAATAGTTTCTGTTGCTAAGTCTTGTGCAGCATCTGCTGATATACCAGCAAATTTCTTTCTTTAGTGGCATTTCTTCCTTTTCCCAGACACTGATTATATACTTATTTTAACTGTGAAGATCAGTACACAGTTGTGGGAGTTTGTCTATGAGATACCAAATGAGGACATGTTGTTGTTGTGTCCAGAGATCTGAGACACAAATGAGTTCCTAGGTGCAGGCGCATTGCTAGGAGCACTGCACTCTCGGTTGCTCTTAGGATTTTGGTGATCCCTGGAAAATAAAATAAGGTAAAGCTGATACTGTTCCAAAAAGTACCTAAAAAATAGAAGAAATTTCTTCATATTTCTTCATAGAAATATGAAGAGAGATTTGTCAGGATTTGCAGAGCAATCGAGCAACATTTAGAAGTGTGAAACGACCCACTCAGTTCATATCTCAAACACTGAAATAAGAGGTGTGGGATTACTTTTTAATAAGAAAAATATCTTTAGGTTTTTTTAAGCATCTGCAATTCTGTGAGAAATAGTTGGTTCTGTAAAACAGACACATCTAGCAACCTGCAGACACATTTGACACCTTGTGGTGCTTTTAATCAGTCAGTGTTCTTTCAGACTCTGCCCAGTGAAATATTTTCGTGGTATAACCTATATGAAAGGAAGGAAGATATTCTGGTCTGTAGTATCTGCAGTTTTAGCAAAACAAAGTAGACCTCCATGAGTTCTCTTTTTCTTTTATTATTTTGACTTGGACTTAAAGTTTTACAGTCATGGCTCTTATTTTAGTTCTGTTTAGTGTTCAACACAAGATTAGTGCACAGTTAATCATCAGTGGCAGACAAAAGGGAGGATCTGCTTAATAGAACAGTAAGGCTATTGCTTTTCTGGACTGGTAATGTGGGGATATGTCATCTGTCACTTTGCCTTTCTGTTTGCTTGCATTTTTGCTTCAGTCATTTCACGTATTCCACCTAGGTAACTTCTTAGGTGGTACAGAAATGTTGCAGAATCAGAAGTAAGCTTTGAGGCTGTTAGTTACATGTAAAGCTGTATCATGTATCTATTTGTCTATAGGCCACAGCTCAAATGGAAGAGAGGCTTCGGGACATTATAACAAATCATTCTCCAGATAACATCCTTCCCCTGGCAGATGGAGTGCTCAGTTTTACCCACCATCAGATCACAGAACTGGCTCGAGATTGTTTGGATAAATCCCACCAGGGCCTCATCACATCACGATACTTCCTTGAATTACAGCATAAATTAGACAAATTGCTACAGGAGGTATGAGCCATGAGACTACTGTTATGTTTGTTTGAAAAAATTGCTTAAATCTGTTTGCCTAGTAGTTGTTGCCTTGAAATAATCATGACTGTTTCACAAATAATTGTCAAAGTGATATTCGTATCAGTTTTAGTCTACATAATGACCACTACAAAGACTATAAGGCATCCTAGTGTACTAGCCTCAAATGGGTTGTAAAGATTTCAGAAACAGCAGCATTTTGTCATGCAGTGCAAGTTATAAATTGCTTACAGAAGTGTGTGCATAAGCCCTAAGCGAGGAGGCTTGCTATTCCATTTACTGTGGATAAATGAGGAAACATATACACTTTCTACTTTATCAACCCTACTAATTGCCTGCTGCGTTGAGAAAGCAGACAGTAACCCTTAGCTTTCCATTAGTTGGAGGTTATTTACTTATTTAAATATTTATAATATTCCTTTCATAATTAAACTGTTTATTAACAAAAATGTCATTTCTAAAAGTGTTGAAACTTCCATAGAATAGTCAGCTAAATGAATTAAGAAAAACTTGAAACTTGACTAAATAAAAGTGCTATGACATAAGTCACTGCACTTTATGAATGTATCATTTTTAAAACAATGAGTACAGCATGTATGTGGTGGGTTGACCTTGGCTGGATGCCAGGTGCCCACCAAGCCACTCTATCACTCCCCCTCCTCAACTGGACAGGGGGAGAGAAAATATAATAAAAGGCTCGTGGGTCAAGATAAGGACAGGGAGAGATCACTCACCAATTACTTCATCACAGGCAAAACAGACTCAACTCAGGGAAATTAATTTAATTTATTGCCAATCAAATCAGAGTAGGGTAATGAGAAATAAAACCAAATCTAAAAACACCTTCCCCCCACCCTTCCCTTCTTCCCAGGCCCAACTTCACTCCTGATTTCTCTACCTCCTCCTGCCCCCAAGCGGTGCAGGGGGAAGGGGAATGGGGGTTGCGGTCAGTTCATCACATGTCATCTCTGCCACTCCTTCCTCCTCACACTCTTCCCCTGCTCCAGCATGGGGTCCCTCCCACGGGAGACAGTCCTCCACAAACTTCTCCAACGTGGGTCCCTCCCATGGGCTGCAGTTCATGAACTGCTCGAGTGTGGGTCCTTTCCACAGGGTGCAGTCCTTCAGGAACAGTCTGCTCCAGTGTGGGTCCCCCACGGGGTCACAAGTCCTGCCAGAAAGCCTTCTCTAGCGTGGGCTCCTCTCTCCACGGGGTCACAGTTCCTGCCAGGAGCCTGCTCCAGTGTGGGCTTCCCACGGGGTCACAGCCTCCTTTGGGCACATCCACCTGCTCCGGCGTGGGGTCCTCCACAGGCATNCACATCCACGTGCTCCGGCGTGGGGCCCCCCACAGGCATCAGGGAGACAGCCTGCCTCACCATGGTCTTCACCATGGGCTGCAGGGGAACCTCTGCTCCGGTGCCTGGAGCACCTCCTCCCCCTCTTTCTTCACTGACCTTGGCGTCTGCAGGGTTGTTTCATATTCTCACTCTTCTCCTACGGCTGCAGTTAGTTGTGCAGCATTTTTTTCCCCTTCTTAAATATGTTATCACAGAGGCACTACCACCATCACTGATTGGCTCAGCCTTGGCCAGTGGCAGGTCTGTCTTGGAGACGTCTGGCATTGGCTCTATCGGACATAGGGGAAGCTTCTAGTAGCTTTTCACAGAAGCCACCCTTGTAGTCCCCCCTGCTACCAAAACCTTGCCATGCAAACCCAGTACAATGTAACATACTCAGTTGTTTGTGGGGGATTTGATAGCATATTATGAGCCAAAGTTTATGTGATAGACCAGCAGATTTGATAGTGTCTTGAAATTTTCCAACTGAGATGTTAAGATACCATGCCTTTCTTAATTTATATCTTCTGCTTTCTTTTAAATCCAGGAGCCATTGCTAAAGGTTTTGGTTGAGATTTTTTTTTTTCCTGTGCTGCTTTTTTGTTAACTTCTATACAGTTAATAGGTTTTCTGCAACTGCTGTATTTTGAACTTTTTCTCTTCATAAAGCAATGCAAAACTTAAGACATCAGTGAATTATTTCTGGATTATTGAAACCCTATTTTTTCAAACAGAGAAAATACATAGAGCTTGCTTTCTAGTCAAAAGGAAGTTTGAACTAGTGACCTTCTTGTGAGATACTCGCATTTTTATGATGCCAAAGTGCAGGCAGAGTTGGCCAGTTGGCTGATGATATCTGACTATGAATTATATTATGCTAGTGATAATGTCAAAATACAAGGAAACATGTCTAAGCTAAGATTCACTGAACTGTGTTAACAATATATCCCTTAAAATGGCTACATAGTAAGTAGAGTTTAGAGTACATGTTGGCTTATTCACTTAAAGAAAAAAAAAACAAACAACCCCCAACCTCCCGCAAAACCGTAAAAACCCTACTCTAGCGAGTTATTCTCCAATCTGCATATAAAGCAGTGCATTATTAAAAAAACCACCAAAACACTCATTTTGTCATGTTCTGTGATGCAAATTCTTTATTATGTAAGAATTTCCTGTTTTGCACAACCCGTTTCTTTGCACAACTTGGTTATGGGCACTCAGT
This sequence comes from Balaeniceps rex, assembly GCA_013401315.1. Classification (NCBI taxonomy): domain Eukaryota; kingdom Metazoa; phylum Chordata; class Aves; order Pelecaniformes; family Balaenicipitidae; genus Balaeniceps; species Balaeniceps rex. The sequence continues at coordinate 9,625 of VYZW01046013.1, forward strand.
TGTGCTTTGTATTAATGTGAATCATTTGTTGTCAATTCCCAGCTGTGATGTTCAGTAGAAAGCTGCATCTCCTACTGCTACTTGGTATGTTGTGATTACTTTGCATAACCAGGGAAAGACTCCCTCGAGGTTTGAGCAGTTTGATTCAACCAACATTTTTATAATTCTAAGGTCAAGGTCAAGTGGACCTGAATGCTTTCCTGCTTCATCCTTCTTAAACATAACATGTATTGAGTCTTGTTCTCATATGCATCTGAGTGTTCACAAAGGTGCTTTAAATTTTGCTGGTGATTAAAATAGGCAGGTGTTTTGTTTACCAAAGAGTTCTCTTTGGACTTGGTTGATAGTGTGCAGAACACAAATGCTTGTGTAAAATTAAGGTTCTTCCAAGACCTATTGCATTGGTATTTGTGCCTTTTTCTTTTTTCCTCCTTTAAACTTCACAGATTAATTCTTCTCAAATATTTTTGGGGGTTTTGTTTTTAAATTATAGTGTTTATATTGAGAGCGATATGTAGCTTCATATTTTCATAGGTTTTTTAAAACTACAAAAATATGAGAGAGAGATATTGTTGTGGTTTAACCCCAGCCAGCAACTAAGCACCACC
>VYZW01046014.1:4526-58005 GCA_013401315.1 Balaeniceps rex
ATTTTTACTTAGCCACAATGTTACAATTAAATTAATTATGTTTTCCTGTGAATTTAAACTTCCTTAAACTGTCTGCCTTTAAAAAAATTTTTTTTTTAAATTATGTACTTATTTACTTAATATTTCTGAGTATTTTCAGACTCTTGTGAAAGGAATATCTGTTTTCTAAGCTCACAGCTAAACATGTAAACAGAAGTTAGGTATTTTTGGAATAACCAGTAAGGATAAGTTATATAAATGGATTAGGTTCTGCCTGGGAAGGATAGAAGAATTTGGTATTTAGGAGGAATATAATTCTCGGTATGGGAGGGGCCTTGCAGATTTCCTCAGGTAGTTCATATCTGCAGAGATAATTGCGTGGCAAAAAAGAAGGCAAGAACAACATGAACAGACAAGGATTGAGCATATAGACTGGGGCAATGTGAAGTTTAACATGGGGCAGAAATTAGGTATAGTTTTACATAGTCAGCCTTAAATTAGGTGCTGTGTTGGATTCCTTCCCAGTAGATGGGATTCAGATGAGGGCGTGATGTACTTGTTAACTTCATCAAGGGAGATGATTAACAGCTGCATTTAAGCTATCTAACCTCAAAGGCTAGGGAGGAAGATGACCAAGACCTAAAAGAAAATTTGCATGGCATAAAACTCCCTATGGCTTGAAATATCTGCTGTAAATGATGCTGAACTAATAAGTGAATGTTGAAGTCATTGAGAATGCTTGGGGTACTTTGCATTTTTTTAAAATGAAACTATTTAACTTAGGTTTTCAAAATGGAGGGCATGGGTCTTCTGGGTACTTTTTTTCATATTTTGAGTGTTGTTGATTACTAGTAACTGCTGTTGCTGCGTGCACGATGAGGATAGTGTCTCTGTTAGGTAGCAAAGAGATGGGGACTGTCAGTGTGGTTTGATGCAGTGCGACTCGGGAGGGCTCTAAGCATACTGTGTCTACATCATGGCATATAGGCTACTTCTAACTCAAGTTCCCAAATCAATATAGGCATGCTAGCACGGCACTGTGCCCCACAGGCATCACTCTACCTCGCACAGGACAACATGCTGCTGTCCTTATGTCTTGTGCTTGGAATCGGCTTGCTCTGTGCCGATTTGAAGACATTGTGCTCCTTTGCATGGCTTAGGATCTACGTGACAACATGCTTGGAGTCGGGAGAACTGGGTTCTGCATGTGTTTCTGTGTTTGACCTTGGGCATGTTTCTCTGTATCTCCGCGTAGCAGTTCTCACATCACAGTAGTTATGCCTATTGCTGCCTTTCTTTAAGCACATTGACATAGATCTGGAAAGCTTTATATAGAAACATTAAGTATTACTGTGGCTGAACACTAGGGGATATCCCTGACTTCTGTTTTTCCTTGCCAAGTTACACACCAAATTTCTTAAAATCTTTAAGGAAAATAGATTTATTTGTACAAGTAGTTTCAGTGAATAAGTAAGGCAATATATCCTAGGTTACCCTGGAATTTCAAGTGACTTGAGACTGGATAATCGAGGCTGACCTGTACCTTTATTTGAGCTGTTCTTGATTAAGGCATGGGTCTGTTCAGCAGAAAAGCCACAAGTGAGAATTTGCCCTTTACATTTAGATGATTATTTTTATACTATGTTTCTTGACCTTTCAGTGCTGTGTTTGGTGCTTGTGGTTGCTAAGCATTTTTTAGCTCCTTCTTTAAAAATCAGTCACAAGACACTGATGGGTTTGAGACTGTATTCAAGAACTGGCAGAGTGATTGTTTTTTGGTTTTTTTGTGTTTTGTTGGTTTTTTCCCCCTCATTCACAGCAGTCCTCAAATATCTCTTGCTGCTCAGCTACTAAGACCATGACCTAGCTGATGCTGTAATGCTTCTTCCTTTTTCTCCTTTGACACACTGTTTTCAGAGTTTCCTTAGAGTCCTACATGTGAACCATACACGCTGCAGCTTGATGCCTCTGTGTGTAGCTGCTGGTTTTGCCCTTGCTCTACAGTTGACCTTGCAAGGTCTGTCTTCACAGTAATGTTTATATTTTCTTCACTTTCAGACTTGAAGTCTACATTCCTATAAAAGTGTTTATCCTGACAGCTGTTGTTCGCATGTTAGTAACAATTGCAATAAACAAATGGATTTATAGCAAAGCAGAAACACCATATGTATGCATGAACTGTACGTGTACCTCCTCTGATTTTCAAATGTACTCTTTTACGTAATGCCAGAATGATAGCTGTTTATCCCAACAGTTTCTCCTAAATATTCACATCACACTGCAGGACAGAAACTTTTCAGTGCACAAGGGGTCCCTTTTTAATAGACTGTTTTTCAATTTCTGACATACTGGCCAAATGTTTGAACTAGAAGATGACAAGTAATAGCTAAGTGAGTTTGGCCAAAATTTTTGAACTCTGTACTGGAGGTTTAGTGTGGTTTCGTACCTAATTAATAACATATTCAATTCTGAGCTTCCACTGAAGCCTCTGCAGAGGTGGCCATCAGTCGCTCTTGGGTTGTAAAACTGATACAGAACAGAGACAAGGGCAGAGACTTCTCTAGCTTTACTGAATGAAGACATTGGGAAGAAAAGGGTGGAAAATAATTACCTTCCCAGAGTTCAGCCTGAGAAAAGAATTATTGGGAATAGTGCTGGATGCAGAGGCTGGGATGAGAATGGCACAGTCAAACCAGAGACATGCTGGAAGTCCCTACCTTGAGCCTTCCACAACTACCAGCATTTAATTGTCCTATTTTGGGAGAGATTTTTCAGCTTCTCCACTGCAAAATACCTATAAAGTGTTTTGGTTGTCTACTCCTCTTCAATCTTACTTTCTCTGCCTAGTTTTTGTTCTTGCTTGCTTTTAGGGACGTGACGAGTCCTTGTTTAACTAGCAGCTGACACGCTATATCAGGAGACTTTGCTAGTCCTGCTGATGTAGGTCACAACTCCCAGGAGGCATCTAAGGCTGGGACCCCTAATTAGGGTCCCAGGATGAGCTAGACCAGAGGAGTCTGCAGTCAATGGAAAATTTTCCAAAGGCTCTGCCCTGAGTGAGAAACACAAGTTGGGTTGAAAGTCAGTGGGACTTCAAGATCTACACCAAAATAAAATCTTGTCTGCATGAGTAATTAACATTGACTAGGCTTTTAAGGCTTGAAATCTTTCTTTTCTGAGAAGTAGAGTCAATCAAAATAATTCTGACCACCCTTTCTTAAGTACACTTGTGGACTGAACAAGTGGTATTTTTTTTTTTCCTTTGGCATCTACACGTAGTTGCTATTAGTTTAGTTAATGACGTAAATCTAGCGATTAAGAAGCCATTTCTGGATTTCTAGTGATTTCACATCTATTTTCACAGTTTTATGGGAGACTCTTGGAAATACTGAGCACTGACGCTTTTCTGAGTAGCTTTCCTTTTTTGGTTTATACCAGTAGTAATTTCTTGGATACTAAGAGATTTTATGCTAGCCACCTAAAAACGTAAACGGTATTGCTCTGTATAATGGTTCTCAATTACCTTGCTTCTAAACTATGGCTAATAGCTGCTCAAGCTGAACGTTATTTGTAGATGCATTTACTATTGACATGTAGTTTTCTACGATTTTTCTAGCACAGTGATCAATGATCATCATCCACTCATTCATGTTTCTTGAAGAAGCTTCTCCTTATTGTGAATGATGTTCTATGGTTCAAACAGAGTCTTAGGAACATAATTTTCTTTTGATAGTTGTCTTTTCATCTACTACTACAGTGACTACTACCTGTTTTTATGGGTGTAGGGGGGAAGCAGTACTGTAAATATATTTGAGGGACAGCTAAAAGATACGAATATTTCAAATTTCTTTTTATAATTCTGCTGCTTCATAAAAATCAATTTAGTCCTCAGTTTTCAAGGGGTTATTTTATTTTAAGAAGTGTGCATTACCTTGTTAGGCTTGCTTTTATATTCTCGCTGCTCAGTTTCTCATGCTTTTTGGGGAAGAATAAGAACCTGGGAACTCTGATATCCTTCCCGCACAGAGACTGGGCAGTTTAAAGGGTATGAGCTTGCAAGCAGTTCTCATCAGTGTCCCAGTCCTTCGGTGCTTCAGGGTAATTGTTAGGTTATTGTATCCCATTCACCCTTTTATAGCTCTATATGATTTGTACTTTTTATTGCTACAAATAGTGATTTCCAAATACAAACAAATTCTAGTAGCCTACTAGTCAAGCAGGTAAAATTTACTTAGAAGGTAAATGTACTTTTTTTCTTTGGTTAAGTCTTTGCTGGTTTTACAGAAAGCTTTTTGAGGACTGCTTTGCTCTTGCATACCAAGTGGCAAAATTTCCTAGTGCCATAATCTCAATAATACAAGATCTTTTTCTGTTTCTTTATACTCTCAAAGCATTAAGTGACAAGAAGTGACAAGAGAGGAGCATTCATTCAGACAGGTTCTGTTTTGTCATTTTGAAGTTAAAATATTTATTTATTTTTTTGTGTGTATCACACAATGCTGATCAGACTTTGTGAAAAATCTGAAACTGACCGTGTGCATCAATTAAATCATGTTATTTTGTGTACTTGAAATGCTTCTTTCTTTGAGCCCCATACATCCGATAATAGTGACTGGTGCTTTCCTTACAATGCAATGGGACAGAAATACAGGCAAGTTTGCAGCACCTTGACAATGACATTTAGTGTAGTTCTCAAAACACTACAGCAATGCCTTGAAATTAGGCTTTCGCAGGAATAATTAAAGGAGCAAGTTAGAGGTTAACTAAAGACCATACCTGTATGTAGGAAACAATGCAGAGCAGTATACAGTGGAAGGATGTAATTTCTTTGTTCCTGGGCTTTTTCAGGGCTCGTACGTGGAAAAAGATTAATTAGGATTAGGATGAATGGATGAAACTAGATTTTTAAACTATTTTTTTTCTTTTTCTCTTAAGGCACTGCTTCCACCTACAGCTTTCTTCCAAAACTTGAAATGAACGAAATCACTTTCAACTTTAATAAAATTAGAAGTGCTATGAGAAGCCTTTGGGACAGGGAATTTTCACATATATTTTCTAATGAATGGCATTCTCCAGCTGGCTCTGTACCCTGTCTAATATTTTGCACAGCCTTAGAAACTTTGGTTCTGTATGCTTTATTCGCCATAGATATTTGCATCACTGAGAGTATTTTGAGAGAGACTCTACTGAGAATAAAATTTTATTAACTCATTGAGGATATAATATTATTTTTATGCAATAATTTTCCACTTCAGAAAGCTTTTGTGTAATATTATAAATCAGGTTCAAGCTAAAATACGCACTATGGAATTTATAATCCTTGTTTTCTAAATTATAATGATAGTACTAATTAAGTTGCTGTTTACTAGGGACTCTCCTTATACACTGTTGAATGGAGGCAGGGGGGAAATCTGCAGGAGGAACTCGCTCAGCCTTGTCAATGACTTGTAGGTGCTGCTTACAGTAGCCCAGTGTGGAATTTTTCTGGATCTGGGAGCACATGGCTGTCCGTGCCTGTGGTCCCTTGGTCAGCTTGGACAAACATGGGCTTGTCCCTGGGCCAGCCACTCACTGCAATTCCATTTCTGTGCAACTATGCCAAGTGATTGTTTCTGTTGTTATACAGATGTGTGTTGTGTGTGCTTTGTAATAAAGGTAAGGATGGTTCTAGGAAAAAAACTGGCTGACACTCAAAGTTTCTTGCTCTGAAATGTTATGTGGTAGGTTTTTTCCCTACTTTCCTTTAACATAAAGCAGCCTACTTTGATGAATGACAGGTCTTCATCTTTCTTATAGGGGAAGAAAGTAGCAAAACAGCAGCTTTGATTCACCTTTCTCTTGAAGGATGTTTGTCCTGGTTTCAGCTGAGTTAGAGTTACTTTTCTTCCTAGTAGCTAGCATAGTGCTGTGTTTTGGATTTAGCATGAGAAGAATGCTGATAACACACTGATGTTTTAGTTGTTGCTAAGTAATGCTTAGACTAGTCAAGGACTTTCTTTTTCAGCTTCCCATGCTCTGCCAGGTGCACAAGAAGTTGGGAGGGGGCACGGCCCAAGATAGTTGATCCAAATCGACCAAAGGGCTATTCCATACCATATGACGTCATGCTCAGTATATAAACCGAGGGGAGTTAGCTGGGGGGCAGCGATCGCTGCTCGGGGACTGGCTGGGTGTCGGTCGGCGGGTGGTGAGCGGTTGCATCACTTGTTTTCTTTTCCCTGGGTTTTGTTTGTCTCTCTCGTTCTCCTTTTTATTACAATTATTATTATTATTATTATCATTATTATTATTACTATTATTATTATTTTATTTCAATTATTAAACTGTTCTTATCTCAACCCGTGGGTTTTCTTACTCTTGCCCTTCCGATTCTCTCCCCCATCCCACCGGGGAGGGGGAGGGTGAGCGAGCGGCTGCGTGGTGCTTAGTTGCCGAGTGGGGCTAAACCACGACAATGTTACAATATATTCCATAAGTTGCAATGTCATCTTTATACCAGTGATATTTTCTTTTTCCAGTGGTCTTGGAATACCACCCCCCCTGCCCCAGGGTTTATGTGCCATCTTCTGAAAATATGTAGAAGTCTTCCCATTTGCTTTAATGTCCTGCAAGGTTGACCTCAGAAACACTCACCCCACCCCAGAGATGATGAATTGTCACCAAAATGTAAATATTTGTGGGGTTTTTTTGTTTGTTTTTTGTTTGTTTGGTTGGTTTTTTTTTCATTCTACAAGATGATGTTCTTTCTTTAAGCTGTTTAAGGTTCAATCTTGGCAGCTCACTGTATTGCTGAGTGGGTCTATGAAGACACACCAGTACAGATATGCACACCCACTTGCTAGACTAGGGGGGCTAATAAGCTACCAACTGGTTTTCATCAGCCTGTGGTTTTTCCTTTCAGAGTCTAAAAGAACTGAAAACAATTTTGTTTGTGGAAAAGCTCAGTACCTGCTTATAATTAACTCTGTGACAGTGGTTTTCACACAAGTCTATTGCTTATTTTATATAAGCTTCAAAGGGTTTTATAAAAATGAAATGTTTAACTACTGGAAAAATAAATAAAACTGAAACATTGCAATAACTCGGAGGAGATCTTTTTACCAATGTTTTCTGGGAAAATTGGTAACACAAGGTACATCTGGAAATCTGGCCCAGATCAGCTCTCCCATGTTTAAGGTTGTATGCAGTGTGGTTTTTCCACCTCTCTGTGTGTGTGTGTCCTGGTTTCAGCTGGGATAGAGTTAATTTTCTTCCCAGTAGCTGGTATAGTGCTGTGTTTTGGATGTAGTATGAGAATAATGTTGATATCGCTAATGTGTTTTTCTCAATCCCTTTGGCAGCAGAGTGCAGGCCACAGTTTGCTTTCACTTGGAGGGGCGTCCAGTACGCCTGAAATTGACTGCCGCAGGGGTAGAAACACAGCCCTACCATTTGCCATGGACTGATCCAGACTGCACTGGAACAGGGTGAGGTTCCGGAACACCTGCAGTATGTTGATGACATCATTGTGTGGGGCAATACAGAAGAAGAGGTTTTTGAGAAAGGGAAGAAAGTAGTCCGAATCCTTCTGAAGGCCAGTTTTGCCATAAAACAAAATAAGGTCAGGGGACCTGCACAGGAGATCCAGTTCTTAGGAATAAAATGGCAAGATGGACGTCGTCAGATCCCCATGGATGTGATCAACAAATCACATCTATGTCCCCACCAACCAGCAAAAAGGAAACACAAGCTTTCTTGGGTGTTGTGGGTTTTTGGAGAATGAATATTCCAAATTACAGTCTGATCGTGAGCCCTCTCTATCAAGTGACATGGCAGAATGATTTCAAATGGGGCCCTGAGCAATGACAAGCCTTTGAACAAATTAAAAAGGAGATAGTTCATGCAGTAGCCCTTGGGCCAGTCCGGGCAGGGCAAGATGTGAAGAATGTGATCTACACCACAGCTGGGGAGAACGGCCCTACCTGGAGCCTCTGGCAGAAAGCACCAGGGGAGACTCGAGGTTGACCCCTAGGGTTTTGGAGTTGGGGATACAGAGGATCCAAGTCCCGCTATTCTCCAACTGAGAAAGAGATATAGGCCGCATATGAAGGGATTCGAGCTGCTTCGGAAGTGGTTGGTACTGAAGCACAGCTCCTCCTGGCACCCCGACTGCCGGTGCTGGGCTGGATGTTCAAAGGGAGGATCCCCTCTACACATCATGCAACTGCTGCTACATGGATTAAGTGGGTTGCACTGATCATACAACAGGCTCAAATAGGAACCCCCAGTTGCCCAGGAATCTTGGAAGTGATCATGGACTGGCCAGAAGGCAAAGATTTTGGAATATCACCAGAGGAGGAGGTGACACATGCTGAGGAGGCCCCACTGTATAACTGCTAGAAACTGAGAAGCAATACACCCTGTTGACTGATGGGTCCTGTCATCTTCTGGGAAAGCATCGGAGGTGGAAGGTTGCTGTATGGAGTCCTATACGACAAGTCACAGAGGCTGCTGAAGGAGAAGGGGAATTAGTCAGTTTGCAGAGGTGAAAGCCATCCAGCTGGCTTTAGATATTGCTGAACGAGAAAAGTGGCCAATGCTCTATCTCTATTCTGACTCGAGGATGGTGGCAAATGCCCTGTGGGGGTGGTTGCAGCAATGGAAGCAGAGCAACTGGCAGCGCAGAGGCAAACCCATCTGGGCTGCCACATTGTGGCAAGATACTGCTGCCCGGGTAGAGAACCTGGTTGTAAAAGTACATCATGTAGATGCTCAGGTACCCAAGAGCTGGGCCACTGAAGAACATCAAAACAACCAGCAGGTGGATCAGGCTGCTGAGATTGAAGTGGCTCAGGTAGATCTGGACTGGCAACATAAGGGTGAATTATTATTAACCCCAGTTGCCGACTGGGGTTAAATCACGACAGTGTATGTGTGTGTGTGTTTGCACATCAGACTTTATCCAGGACGACGAGAAGGAGCATACCGCTGAAGACCTCAATATAACATTTTCTTGAGTCGCCTGTATGAGATGCTTTAGGGTTTCTTTCTGTTTAAACGATGCTCTATCCATATTATCCTGCAAGCATACTTCTCTTGAACTTTGTTCTTCTAACTGCAGCTGCTCCAAGTGCCTTTCTAATACTTGCTCTTCTAAGGTATTCTTTTGTGACTAAGTGCCTTTCAGTAATGAACTCCTTCCATGTTTTGTTACATCAAAGTGTTCTGGTTTTGAAGTGTAATATTTAATTATGTTTGTGCCAATTTGAATAGAAAAACTCAAATCGCATTACAGTTGAGTTTTTGAGAAAATCTTTGGATTATTTGTGAAGTTTTGTTCTTAGATTTATTTTTTTTATCCATGAAGTAAATTATTTCAAACAGTGAAACGATTTTTATTTATTTCTTAAGTAAACCTTGTGATGTGATACTTTACAAAATAAGGAAACGTTTTGGCACATAAAAGTAGACAGTAACTGTTGTGATTTAATGAACAACAGAAAAGGTTTTTTCTTTTAAGGTCTTTATACATTTCTTTATAGCAAAGAGAAACGGAAAGTCTGTTTTGTTTTTTATACTCAACATGCCCTTTTATTTTAAATTATTGTTTTTCACTTTGCAATATTATTTTGGTTTAAGAGACCTGTACCAGCACAAAATTAATCTCACATGTATAGATAAAGTTGAGTCTTTTTAGATTTTGATTATTCGTGTATGCTCTTTAATTTATACTTATTTATTTGTTGTTACCATATATTTTAATTACAATTTCTTTGCGTTATTCTAGAAAACAAGTTTTTTAATTAATAGAATCATATGTTGTTTTCTTTCATTTCATTACGTTTACTTAATTGGAGGTGTCAATGCCTGGTCCATACCAGACTTTCTCACAGAGAATAGTATTGTTTGTTACATGGTTCTGAGTTGAAGCAATTGACTCTAAATCAAATTCATTCATAGCAGTAATAGTTTGTAGCTCATACAGGGGAAGAGAAGAACTTAAATCAGACCCAAAACACACACTGCGAATTCTGTAACATTTTGTATCATTTTTACAGTCACCTACAAGATTTATCTTATCCAGAGTGTTAAAGCATATCAGATCTATCGCTGGTTTCCGCAGGGAGTTAGATATATTCAGTAAGCATGCAACAGCATTGCAATCATGTGTCATCTTGTTTTTGGCATTTTTAAAATGGTTTGATTGCAACTGGAGTGTGGTGGTGGGGTTTTCCATTGACATTAATGGCAGGTATAAGAGGTGGCTATTAGGAAATATAGCCCAAATATATCTATATATCTGTTGTCATTAGATTTTTGTTACGTGTTTGGGCTGCTGATATGCAGAAATGAGGGGCTTCCCTCGGCACAATCTGTGTGTGTGACTGTAACTTTGACCTCTTTTGCTGTTTTATTGAGATTGCACCTGGGTCTAGAAGGATATGCAAGCCAGGGAAAACTGTGTACTTCTGTACTTCAGCTAGCTGCAGTCCTAGGAAGTTCCTCTCGTCAGGATGTGGGCTCTTCTAGTTTTGCTGTTATGTGGCTGATCACATAAACAGTACCTGTTTCAGCCTCAGTTCCAGCAATTGTTATCCTTGGTTAATTGATTTTCATCTATGCTTATTTGAATTGTACTTCTAGAATACTTTATTGCACTTTTTCAGATGGGAAGGACACTAGATGACGTGTTCAGTGACCATACTAATTTAGGAGGAGTTTGTTTTGGTTGTTGGGGGGGAAAAAAAAAATCAATTATTGTTTTTTCTTTTTTTTTTTTTTTCCCAACAGGCTTGTATCAGGCCACTTGGCATCATATTGATCCAACAACTATAAGGCATTACTTCATTGAGGCTGATGGAGATAATTCTTCAATAGCCGTAATTCCACTTGCCTGCATGCTACATAAATTGCCTTCTCAATTACCAGGTAAGCCTGGGAATTTCCTTACTAGTTTATTATTAATTTTTGGTAAGGATGGGTGAGAGCTGAGTGACATTTGTAAGGGACATGGGAGGCATGGTTCTCAACTCTCAACTCAGCTTGTTACTAGTGGTGAGTCCAGACTTTGACCTGGGACAGGTGGAACACAGACTAAATGATCACAGAAAACTTAATGTTTTGCTAGGCCTACACAGTGGTCCGCACATAGATTCCTTCTCATTCTTTTATGTTCCCAAGACCAGATTTTGGAGCACCAGGTTCTTTCAGGAATTAACCAGATTTTTGCTCCTCTTAATGCTTCAGGAGTTGCTGTATTTCAGCTGCCTCACTGTTCAGACTCCTCTGTTGCAAAAGTTCCTCCTTATCCTGGTGTCAGGAATGATGGGGGTGGGGGTTGGGGGAAGGGAGGATGCTTTAGCCAGCATCACAGAAAAAGCTCTCCCCTCTCCTTAGCCTCCTGGGAATGGGTCTGTGCTTGGCTTGTTGCCATGCATGTTCGAGTGGGGCATTATAGTGCTCTCTGCTGAGCTGAACTCATGGCTTTAAGGTTTGTTTGGGTTTGTTTTGAAAGACTTGGATGCAGCTGTCTCGAATTTCCACTCAAATATGTTCATTTGGCCTTGCTTGTAATGAGCTGAATTTCATATTGCCTATACTGCACAGTCAGCTTGCTACACAGAATCTTAACAGCTTTAATAATTCCCCTAACCATCCAATTAGACTAATAATAAAGGCTTAATTACATATCCAGTTAATCATCAGATTTGTTCACTGAATGGCTTTAATTGGTAGATAGAGCTGTTACACTATTCCAGTTTGAAAGCTATCACCCATTTTTGCTCACAGCTATATCCACCCGATTGTTTTTATGACTGGGACTTGACCAGCGTTTATTAAGACAATAAAAAGGCTCAGGAGCAAAGAAACATAACCACCCAGTGCTGTGTCAGCAACCCTCTACCTCTGAGTGCCTGTGTTCAAGCCAGGACATCTCTTTACAGTGCTTTATACTGCTCATGTTGAAGGAACTCCAAACAGCAAATGGCTGCTTTACAGATTTCCAAAAATGAAGCTGTTCTGTATTCTGCCCAGGTAGTTCCCTCAAAATGACTGTTAAAGACTCTGGGACCTGGAAGCCCCTTGGCTTTGTAGGATTCAATAATGCACCACCTAAGCCATTTTGAAATAGATACTTCAGTAGCCCTGAGTCTTTTCTTATTATGGAAACATATAAATTGGCTCATCCTGTAAAACCCTTCAGTTTTAAAAATGTAAAACCTAATTGCCTTATGGACATTCAAAGAATGGAGGCGCTTCTCTGGGGAGGTTTTGCACTGAACCAAAAGATGACAGAACTGGTTACTGATTAAAAAGAAAAGAAGAGTTAGCCTCTTGATGCCAGTTGTCAGGATTTCCCCCACATATATTTCTGCCTGGTTTAATTGCTACTATATTTCTACACCACACAGATCTTACTTCATTTTCTTCAGGGTTGAATGGGGTAACTGGTTACAGAAACCTCATTGTCCCAGTCATGTTCCCTTCATGCTTTCAAATCAAATGCGCTGTACAACTGCAAAATAATTTGCCTCCTTTAACAAGCCTTCCAGTATCCTGAGTTCAGAAGGCTCGTCTTCAATGTTGAGCTTTAGCTGACAATATTGACCTTCGCTGTATTTTATGAAGGTATCATTTGAAACTACCTTAGTTTGGGGGGGAGCCTGCTAGTATGTCAAGAATAATTATTCTGCCTTTGCATAAATAATCTGTTATCAGAGGAGAAGAAATGGTGATATTTTTAGCAGGCTTTACACCCTGGGGAAGTAAATGACACATAAAAATGAACTTTCAAAGTCTTGGTCTATAGAAAAAGGAGCAGTGTGTGACGGCAAAAAAAGTGAATTTCTGTGAATTAGTACAACTCATTATTCGTGCCGTACACACTTGCTGCCTTACATTCCCTGCACCGTAGCTGGAATATAAAATAAAACCCGGCAGCCGCCTCCCTGGCCCTCGGTAGCGGCCGCTCTGATTGGATGCCACCTACAGCATGGCAGCAAGCATCAAGGAGCTGCGAGCTGGGAAACATGCAGAGCAACTGTTCCTTAAAGTGCGTGTCACAAGTTACCTTTAAATATATTTAAGTGGTTTAGGTTTAACAGGCACCCCAGTTCCCCCTTGCAGCTCATTTAAGGGGGAGGAGGGGTGTGCATACAGATCAATAGCACTTTGACAAACTGTGTTTCCATAACTGGATCCTTTAAAAAAAAAAAAAAAGAATAAAAGATTTCAGAAAATGCACAGATGCTGAACCTCAAGTATGAGAAATGATCCTACTTCAGCAGTCTTATCTTTAGAGTCCTGGATTTCTGGCTGTTTGGTGTGGGAGCTGTAGATTTGTTTAGTATGCATATTGCACATAAAGATTAAACAATGTCAGTGAGACTGTAGTGTGTAACCTTTCGATTAACTTCCCTTCAGATAATTAATGTAGTTATTCATAATGTGCATGTGTTCATGATACAAATTTAATACTTTCTGTAATCGATGTTGGAAAAATCAAGGTCTTGGTGTTCGAGCCCTGAGGTGCTGTGTAGTGTCCTCATGCAGTAATATGCAATATATTGATATCACAACAGCATCTAGGTGACACCAAAGCTAATAGCTGCTGATCCTGGAAACCTGTAGTGAATTGACTCTCATGGGCTTCAGCTTACTCTGTACTACCTCACCTTACTCCCTTGTGCATCCCCCTTCTCCAGAACTGGAAGGGGAATACTGGCATGGCCTGTCCTTTAGCAGAGGAAGGGAACAGGAGTGCTGAGCAGAGCCCACCCATTCCCCAGGTACTTTTGAGGGCCAGTGGAGCCTTTTGGGAGTGCTACGTTTGGTGTCCCCCATTGCTTGCTCTCTTTCTTCTCCTGGCTGGCTCCTGAGACATCTCCCTAGCAAAGTGCCCAAGCAGAGTTGTATGTGTAGGCTCATGGCTTTGGAGGAGTGTGGAGAGAGCAAGCTGTGCTGGGGTAGATGGATTACACGTGAGGGAGGTGTAGAGCAGGCAGATATCACTGCCATGATGTGCCTTTACTGTCTATGCCATGGGAAAAACTTCTAGAACATGTTTCGACTTTACAGATGCAAACAGCTTTGGAAAATGAAGAGTCAGAGATGCCTACACCCATCCATTGCCCTTGAAACTTATTAACACCTTGCTCACAAAGATTAATAGTATTGTGATGCACAGTGGCTCAAGTCCCAGGGGACATTCAAGTGCCCATTGCTTTCATACACTTACAGCTTGTGATCTTGTGTTTTTCATTATTTTCTTGTTTGCAGCAGCTATAGGTTTTCTTGTTTTTCCTTCCACACATTTGAAGCATCTTCCTTTGCTCTTTGCTGTGTTTCAGTTGCTTGATGGCTTCCTATTGAAGTGGCAGTTGGAGATTAGGGCTATGCCTGTTTGTGTGCTTGCTTTCTCTCGGTGCTGCAGGCCATAATGACATGAGCCTCTGAGTCATTAAAAATTTTCCTTTAGACATGACCTTAGTGTAACAAACTGTTCCAAAAGTTGAAAGGGGTCAGTATGTAAAATGGGTAAAACCAAGGCAGATACTTTTTCTCATTACATTTGAGGACACTAAGGACACTTTACAGTCCCTCCAATTTTTCCTGTAAATGAAAAGAACTAGAGGTAATCTGTGATAAGGGGTATTTTTCTGAGAATCTTCCACTATTCCCTTAAAAAGTGTTATTAGCCCTAACTTTAGTATGCCTCTCATTGCGAAGGGGACATAAGTAAAGAGAACTTCTTTATGATTATGGAATTCTTTCTAGGGTCACTGCTTTTCTGCACCACTAAGTTGTGCCATAACTATCCTTGGACTCCATTAGAGGTAACAGAGTGCCCATTTGTTGCCTTGGTGAAGGCCAGTGCTGCCTTCTGAGCTGTAGGACCTTCACAATCGTTTTCAGATAAAACGATTTTGTCTGCTTAAATTTTTTAAAGGCTTTTTAAAAATCAGGATCTTAGCAGTTCTCTGGTTATTTGTGTCTGCCATACCCTGTTCACTGTAATCAGGTTGAGATTCCTTTATCTGTCCCTGCCATTATGCAGTGTAACACGTTGCTTACAACCATATCAGGAATCTTCCTGGTTTATGATGGTTCATTAAGTGCATACAATTAAGCATCTGTTCAAACTAAAATGTTAAACTTTATGGCATTTGGGTTGACAGTCAAGTGTGTTCAGTATAAATGCCACATTTCAGTACTTGCCTTTTTAATATTTTATTACATTGTCTCGAAATTAGCTTTTTACCCTTTTTTTTCTGAAACTTTCAGATTCTGCCCCGAGAGAAACGCTACAGCTTGTTCTTGGTTCTCCAAAACCATTTAAAGTTCTGCCCTGGCCTATCTCTGTGACCTGTCAATTCTTGTTTGCCTCCTCTGTAAATTAGATGAGCCTTGAGACCTTTCCTTTTTCACACTTTGCATTAAACGTTATTTCTTTCTCCACATTTATTCAGCTCCCTTTAAAACTCTTAAGTGTTCGTTTTTATTTTTTCACCCACAAGAGTAGTAATTAGTTCTTGGAAAGCTCATAGACCTCCAAACGGTACCCTTGCTAAGTGAAGTTGTCTTGTGATCCTATTACTGTGATTCTTCCTTTTCTCAGTGTGCATCCCTCTGTCTTCCTATTGCTCATCATGGTCTTGTCAAGCATTCAAATGTAAGCTCTTCGGGGAAGGGCTTTATGTTTTACTGTGTTTCTTTATAGCTGCTGGGGTACTGTAAGAATAAATGAATGTTCAAGGTCAGTCTACTAAAGTTTATTTGATGTGCCAAAACTCTTCTCCTGCGCTTTGGATCCAGAAGAATGAGCAAATTCAAAGATTTCTTTATGTCCACCAGCGTTAACTGCCAAATTATGAATGCAACGTAAAACTATTGCAACAGTGGTCTAACCTCTTCCTGGTGCTCACCTTACCAAAGGGCTGTTACAGCAGAAGATAACCCATTTTCAGATGCATTTGAGTCATGAGCCTTAGACTGAAGGACACAGATGGGGCTAAGAATGGCTGTCTGGATCTGGCCTTATCTACCAGGACTCTGCAGGCTTTAGAGAGAGAAATAATGTCTTGGTAATGCAAATGTGAATCACAAATTTGTGACAGATTGCATGGGACCCAATGGTACCGATTGGGACTGTTCACAGGGTTAAGGAAGCAATGGTATCAGTGTGAAAGCTGAAAAACATATTTATATGTTATGGAAAATGGGAGCAATTGGATCTGATGACCACTTAGGCATACTCCAGTAGTGCCACAAAAACGATATTTCAAAGATGTACCTATTGGTCTGTATTTTGCCAGTCTAGAGCATAAAAGAAGAAAGGAATGGAGACTTTAAGTGTGGTATTGCCTTCTGATGCAAGCATGCTTCTGCTGCTGGATACAGAGGTTGAAGTCAGAAGTAAATGAACTGGGGTATGAACTGAAGGTGTTCAGTGGAGTGAATTCATCCAACTTCTAAAGTTGCTCAATAGCAGCTGTTTTGCTGCTAGTTCTGGTTTTGAATATATGAACAATTAAATACTGGTTGTGTTTGGCTATCTCTATCTGCTGCTGTACTGGCTGCAGAATAACTTTGGTTTTCCCCCTCCAAATCCATTCTAATAACAACGTATTGAATAAACTGGTGTTGCTAATGAAGGGGACAGTCACTGTTAAACTTCTTTAACCCTCTGCCTATGCTGAGGAGTTGAAGTGTGTGAGGGGAATCGGCCTCCCAAGGAATTATACAGGAACTTTTGACCGTGTTTCTCATTTAAAATCATTCTCCTCATCCTTGCTCTCTTGGGAGAAATAGAATATTTGCGAGTCAGTGTTAGCAGAAACGTTACCCTACAAAACTAGATATTGGCCATGTAGTGGAAGAACCTGGAAGATTTGGGAAGCTGGGGTTGGTACATATAAACATCTAAAAAGCAAGTACAACCCAAGTGGTCTGAAGCTTCTGAACATCTTCCAACACTGTATGTGATAATGTTCGTTACTTGTTCATGCAAGCCCCCCGCACTTCATTCCTCCTTTTTTCCTGTTTTGTTGCTCCTTATTTTTGCTTTTGACTCCCTCTACCCAGCTGTAGCCATAGCCCAGGAGTGGGACTGGGTGATCATTGTGGCAGACTGTGCCTGCTTAGCTGTCTGCCTCCTCTCCCTGGTGACTTTGGGCCACTCTGCTCCTGTGCCTGCCTCCCCCATTGGGGCTGTGCAGTCAGGCATGCAGCCAGGGCCAGGGGCACCAGGTTTGACTGGCTGCCCAGGAAAAGTGGCTGATCTCCTTTCTAGCTCAGCAATCAGAAAAGTCTCTCCAACATCGAGTAGGAAATAAACATCTCTAAAAGTGGGGCAACTCTAGCAAATTTTTGCAAAAGGCAGAAATTAGGAAGCATCATCATGAAGTCTTAAGTTGCTTTCCACAGTGTTTATATTTTCCTAACTTTACAGTTTCAGAGATTTTTATCTCACAAGTATCATAGTGTGAAATAAAATTCAAAATGCCAGGGAACATCCAGCATCCACTAAAAGAACATATTGCAGAAGCAGGCTAATATTTTTTGTTAAGTGCATAATTATTTGGAATCTTAACTTTTCAGTCTCCTTAACAAGTGATGTGATCTGCAAACTCTGTGTGTTTCTGTTGAGTTCTGTCTTAGGACTCGGAGGTTTTGAGTTCAGGCACCCATTCAGAGAAATGAACTGGCATCACAACATTTGTCATTTTAGGGCTGACTCTTGTCACTGTGTATTGGTGATGTTGTATGAAAGACTCTTTTCTGCACACAGATTTTATTTAAAATCTGATGACTCTTGAGAGCTAATCAATTGCTGTCTGAAATGTCACTGTCTGAAAAGATGCTCTTGTGATTATGTTTGTTGAAAAATATCGATGGCGTGCTACAGTAGTAGGCACCATGTGAATCAGGTGGGTGATGCCAAACCATGTAGTTGGAGGCGCTCTGTGTTGGAGATACAGTTTTTAATGCAGAATTGGGATTAGCCTGTGCAGGAACCAGGTCTGATAAGCCCCCTGGAGTCTTCAAAGATGAAGTCACAGAATTTTTTTAATATATTGTCTATGGCTCTAAACTATCAATAATGAAATGGATTTACATTTGTTTTAGTTTTAGTTTTGTATTCTCACCACTGTGGCTAAGCATCTGATGGACTTTAAGTTATTCTCTCCCATTTTGCAATTCTTATCTCCTTTATTTGTCTGCCATTATGGCATATCTCTATCAAGCATTTGGGGGTCCCTGCTGCTGCTTAACCTAAGCACAGTATGTTTCTCATTGACATCAACCAGAGAGTACACAGCGCTGCTTACTTGGGCTGAGAGAATGGGCTGAAGCCCTTCCTCACTCACAAAATCTGTCCTGAGAAATTTGAATCACTAAAATGGAAGCTCAGTTATTTTCTATGGGAATTACTGCTCATGTATAACTGGGAAGAGGGGAGAAAATAATGTAGCAAGGAAAGCCTTCAGAAAGAGAGAAAGTAGGTGATAAAAATAGGGCATTTCCCTGACTGAATTTCCAGGCTGTACAGCAAGAGGTTTCACTCCTTCTTTTTTGACCTTAAAAAAAATAAAAGGGGAGGGAGGGATGTTGGTACATCAAAACAATATTGGAGGTTTCTTAATAGATTTGAAGTACTGCTCAAAAGAATTGCATTTTATTTTGCTGCTATTGATTACAGTGGAACTGGATGCATCATGTTTTAAAGCATTCTGTAATTCTAAGGCATATAATGAGACAGTCCCCATCAGAGATCCCATGAACCTGGAAACTAGTTAGAAAGCTGGCACTGTAATTCTCGAGCAATACATCCCCTCTTCTTGCCACTATCAGCTTGATCTAAACTGGGCATACAGTGTAATAATAGTTCTGCGATTAATGTAGTTATTAAAAAAATTTTTTAAATATCCATAATTGGTTGTATCAGTAAATTAAAAATATGGTTTTTTTCATGAGATGAAAAGTGTGCAAATAAGCTGTGAAAATGAATGTGCATGTAATAGAAATGCGTGTGAGTGTACAACATAAATTGTGTATGCAATATAAAATTGTTTAATGTCCAGTGATTTCAGCTTTAAGTGAGCTCCATCTGGTGGTGATGTAAAGAAACAGCTAAAGTTGTAACTGCAGGGAAGATTTGCAAAAACCTCTGAATCTCTTTCCAAAAGACCAAAGATTTAACTAATATAAATTCTATATATGCATCTAGGTGCAATATAATATCTACATTTTCTTAAAATACTCAGCTCTACAGTGCAAGCTAATAGCTATATCTTAATAAAGAATGAAAAAAGTATTTTTGGAATGTTTGCAGATAGTTTTTTTGTCTTTCGTGCGGGTTGAATTTTAATGCAAATGCTTGCCTGTGGTGTACTAACTTTTTCACATTTCTGATTCAAATAAATGTCTAATTTCTTCAGCTTGGAAAAACAATACTGAATTGGCTTTTGTTTGTGGACTCAATCACTTCCTGGAAAAACTTAATTACCACGAGCTCCTGTGGTTTTGTTGTACAACATAGTAGCAGTGCACCAGCTAATGAGGACAAGAAGAGCAATTGGAAGGGTAGCACTGACAGGCTGCATATGACACTCAAGTTGGGCATCTCCATCGTATTTCTCCTCTGGAGTTGGTCTAGGTTGATTTGCCTTCAAGGCTAGTAGGGATCATTAGAGTTAAGGGTTGTCATGCCAGTATCTGTTTTGGTGTGACTCCAGGGGCAGACTTCACCATTGGTGTGGTAAACATTTTGTCTTTCACCTTTGCATGGAGCCCCCATTACAGCAAATACTAGGTGACGTGCAGTTCCTGGGAACTATGTCTCATGGCTGTGATGGGCTGAGCTGACACAGTGACTGCTGGGGTGGCCTGGAGAAAGGGGAGAGGTAGGGACTGCTGGGGTGACACCATGAGGCCACTGTGGCCCCAGCCATATGCCCATACCAGTCTGGATCAGGTCCCAGTGGCCTTTTCTTGCTTGTGGACTGAAAACAGCATCCCTTCTGCCTACTCTCCTTGTATGCAGGTTTCGGTGTGCAGCCTGCTAGCTCAGTGAGGTCGGCCCGTTACTGGCTTAAACCAGTGGACGAGTGAGGTTTGGGACAAGCAGAAGACCAAGCTGCAGGAGTGTGAGGTTTAGGAGTTCCTGTGCTCTAGCAGCATGAAGAGCTGGGTTGGGATTGAGCACCCAAAATAATCAATTTCAATTCTTTATTACTCCACAGGAAGGAGTTTAATTCTCATTCATTTCTCAAAATATGCGTATTTTTATACTCTTCTTCAAGTTTAGGTATTTATAGCTCTATACCTCTATACAGCTTTGCATGGCCCATATTGGCTCTAGTTTTACCTAATGTAAAACTGATTTATTATGTGTTTTTATAAATGTAATTTATAAGTTTATTACACTTATGAATGCTCAGGTATTTGATGAGTAGTTTGTTCTGTTGTGACATGAGTCAGAGAGTGTCCACACTGTGTTAGTGTGTTCAACACAGGGATGAAGCGCGGGTGCTGTTGGGGTCCTGCAGGTACCAGCATGAACCCTGGCTGCCTGTTTTCCCCATTCTGAATGGGGACTGCTATGTGCTGTTAGTCTGTTCTCTTTCTTTTGCCAGGTATTAGTTAACATTGCACTCATGTTTTTGCTTGTTCCAATATGGCATCATTATCTCTGGGGATGAATGTTTCAGGTTTTGTTTTTTTCTTTTGCATTTACCCCTGACATTTTAGGGAGAATTACAGGGGAAGTGGTGTGACTGAATTCCTTCAGCAAGGAGGAAATTGATGTTGTATACTTGTGAGTTCTGTATGTGTAGTTTGGGAAGTTTGCACAGCATATATAGTGTTAATCAGTAATGCGCCACCTGCTCTTTTGCAGGTCTCGTGTTACAGTTCTGTTAGTTCTAGCTAAATCACTTTCTTTTTGTTCTAGTTTTTGTTAATGAACTGCATGGCTTCCAGCTTTACCTGTTAATTATAACACCAATTTGAGGACCTCTTTCAGTACATGCTGTTCTTCTGAACAGCTTAGAAAGGATTTTCTGTTTGAGGACATTTTGGAAGACTCAGAAAATGAGTTATGGCTAAGTTAACCACGCATTTCGCATCCCCACTTGAACTAATATTTAGACCATTTTATGCTATCTGGTGCTGCGAATTTGCTGTGAATCTCCGTAGAGAAGCTATTTCGTGAAGCTCTGTGTATGGGGATTTTATGAGATCCTTCTTTTCCCTTCAGCACTATCTTCCTGCACTGTACAAATTGTGTAAACTTAACCCTTTTCCCTCTTTGCTGGAGGGCTGGGGAGGCTGTGATTTCGATTCTGACTAGGCTGAGTGAAATAATTTCACACTGCGGTACTCAGCATTTCTCACAGAGACTAATTTCTGTGCCAGTATTTACTGTTCTCTTTTGACCTGTTTCAACTGTGACGTCTTAAAAAGCATGCTGCTTAAATTGCAATGAAAGTGGAAGTTTGTAAGTGACGTTTATATAATGGAATTGCTTATGAACTGTTAATTGCAGTGGCTGCAACTATTATACTGTGTGTAGTCAAGGCTGCTTTCCATTAAGATTTCAGGTCTCCAAACCAAAAATAACACCAATGTCTCCCTACGGGTCAAAGTTGTGCATTTCTGGTTTAGGCTTAAGTAAATGCATCATGGCATATTAAGTTTCAGTTTGTTTTTGAATTGATGCTGGTAGCTATTGAAATTAGAGCTGCTCTTCTTTGTAACAGCAATGCATTGTTTGATAATGCAACATCATTCTTCTTTTCTACCTTTTTTTTTTAAAATGGATTGTGGATTTTGTTTTGATTTGCTTTTCCCTTCACACAATCTATATATGAGACTTAAGTTTGGAAGTACTTGATGTCTACACTAGCTTGTTTTGACACAAAGACTAATCAGGTTCAAAAGTTGATCCCACTCCTACTTTGGGTCACAGATTTTGAGATCTGCTCATCATTCTACCAAGGAATCACCACAGAATCTGTCATCTGGTGCCTTACAAAGCTTCTTTTTGTATCACTAGGTAAAATAAGAGCTGTGAAACGTCAGGAGGTTGTAATCCATGGTCAGGAGAAAATTTGAAAGTAGAAGAGGAGAGAGGACAGAGGGAACTAATGTTGCCTTGCAGTGGCAACTGCTATGTATGTCGAGCAGCATCAGTAATGTTATGGGTGGGCAGTATTAGGGTGGGTGCAATCAGGTCTAAGAGCAACAATAGCTAATTAAATGATGGCTGATATGTTAGCAGGAAAAGAACTAGACTGAGGGGAAGGGAAGGTGTGATTTGGGAAATCTTATAAAAATATTTAAACTCTAAATACTGTTCCATCTTTTAGGCAGGGTAAATTATCCTTTGATACAATAGGATTTTTGAGAACAATGGAAAATATTGTAGAAGCATTAGCAGGCCGCAAACCTCACTGATGGTTTATAGTGGGCATAGAAGATTGAATAAAGCACCTTCACATGGAACTAAGTCTTTGGCTTAGAGGATTTTGACTATGACCAGAATGAGTTTATAAAAACTTTGAAATTTTGTGCAGCACTGTATGCAGAGGGATGGCTGAGTATGATCATTTGCCAGTGTGGATCTCCTTAGGAGCTGGAGCACAATGATATTTGGAGCACATAACCATGAAACATAATTGCTAATCTTGATTGCTTTTAAGAGGCTGTGATTCCCGAAGTTGTATTTGTTAGGTCTTCTATCTTTTGTTACTGTGTTTGGATGGATGCACACAGTGAATCCAACTTTATGAATGTATCCAGGGAAAAAGAAAGCTTTATAAGATGATTTTAATGTTAATTGATATAAAGTACACTTTGGGTCCATGTAAGTAAGAAATATAAACTGGTTGTGTGGCATTTGTATACTGAAGAGTTTATGTAATGCATTTACGTAATGCAGTGTGTCACTAGGGAGAGAAGTTATTGATCAGATCTTGATTTAAGTGGACCTGATTTCTAACCTAGGGCTTTAGGTTTTTTTTCTGCCAGCTTTTCTGAATTGTTCCCTGCTGCCTGCAAGAAGATTTTCATCAAAACCATATTATGTGGGAAAATGCAAGTTTTGTTAAAGTTGAAAATTTCCACAAAACCATACATTTTCAATGGTGGGTTTTTTCCTGGGGTTGAAAAAGGGTATAAACGAGTTCCACATTTTTTTTCATTTTGAATTTGTTACAATTTCATGCACTGTTATTTTTAAATGCATACTATAAAGTAATATATGTATTACTTTATAGTATGCAGTATATCTGTCTCTTCTTTTTTGATCAAGTGTTGAAACTACTCATTGCATACAGGAAGCACTCTGATCTAGAAGTTTACAAATGACAGCAACTTCCTTTAAGAATAAAATAGAGGTAAATATGAAACTATATTTCAGACCACAAAGTGTGTTGTCACCATTATTGTCAATAGTAATAAAATTTTACCAAAGCAGAAACTTTGAAAAAAAATTACTTTTGCAACAAACTTCAATGTATCACACACACATATATCTCCCTATATATATGGATTAAGACAAATGCTGAAAATACGTGTAATCCAGAAGCTGTGGTGGTAGTTTACTCTGTGTTATTTTTTTAATTGAGTTTCTTATCCTTTCCCATTGGTCAATTAATTTGTTTCCTTGGATATGTATTGTAGTTATAAAATAAGGGGGCAATCTACTGCTGATAGAAATATTGCATTAGCAGCAGGGCAGACCTGAATTAATAATCGTTGGTTGGTTTTTTTTCCTCTGGTGTGTTTTTTTTCTTCCTCCTTTTTTTACCCTAAGGAAGCTGATGTTGGTTATTATGTGATGTATGTACTGTAATAACACACTTGGGCTCCAACTGGAGGTAGAGGGCTCCATCACTGCATTAGGACTAGAGAAGGTAAGGAACATCCAGATGGTGTAGTTAGTAGTTCTGCTTCAAAATCTTGAGAAATTAGCAAATGTCTTGCCTTTTAAAGGCATTTTTCTGTTAGGAAAAGAGAGAGAAATGTGTTCACAGTGTTCCTGAATAATTCAAGTATCTTTCCAAGGTATTGGAATGAGGAATGTTTTAATTTTTTGGTAATGCTTGAAATGGATTTTCCATATCTCTGTAACTTATGGCTTGATTCTGATTTAATGTTTTTCAGACTGATGTAATATAATTTTATTTGCCTTGCATGGCAGCAGTCCTAGAAATAGATCACTGCCAAATATCGTGAAATATCAAACAGAATTAAAACTCTGTGGCTATTCCTTTTCCTCAGTAATCTTGCTTCTTCTAAAATGAAAGCATATTTTGAACTTTGGTTAACAATTGTCAAGAGCACCTAGCACCCATTTCGGTCTACATGGCTGGACCTCTTTGGTCTTCTATGTGTTTTTGAAAATATTGCCCACTCTGAAGGGCCAGAATGAGCTGGTTACAAGTCATAAGGCTGGGATGTGCCATGAAGAAGGTGGAAAAACCAGAACACAAATTGTGATGATCTAAGAATTATTTCAGTGTGACTGTTGGCAGCACTGGGCACTGCTTTTTCAGGTGCTGAATTCTGAGGAGCCAAGAGGCCTTTGTACTTTGGAGGTTCAAGGTCTAAGCATTAATTTGAACATTGATCTTGTGGTATACAAGACTGTAGTTTCTTGAAAAGGATTTTTTAATTGCATTTCATAGAATCATTTAGGTTGAAAAAAACTCTTAAGATCATCAAGTCCAACCGTAAACCTAAGACTGCCAAGTACACCACTAAACCATGTCCCTAAGCACCATAATGATAAAAAGGCATGAAATTCAGCAAGTCATATATGGTGAACCACCACCCAACCTTCGGGTGGTTGGTACAACCAGGTGGCCTGTTTGATATTTGCATAGCAGCATTTACAGCTTGAATTTATGAAAAGGGTGAACAGAAAAACAAAATTCTAATAAAATGCTGAGTCTAATTCTGAACAAATTTCTAAACTTACAGTATGGGATCTGTTGCATACTGGTTAATCAGAGCGAAACCAGGAGGTATTGTCTCAGCAAATGCATGGCATGGAACAGCACAGGTGACTGGGTTAGTTCAGTTGCCCTTAGAAGTCCTGCTTGTGGTTTGATGTTGCTAATACACCTGTATCTCTGACCATTTCAGAGACAGAAATGAGCGTAAAAGCAGATGAGTTGCTCTAACACCAAGCAGCTGGTCTGTAATCTGTATTCATGGGGTAAATGGAAAACAGCCTTACAATAAATATTTCTAATTTTGGCTAGTTATATCATATCTCAGTCTAAATGAACACTGTCCTTTTTCAATAATTATTGTAGTTTGAAAACCTGTTGAAAATTAAGTTTAGCTTGCAAGAATATTGTTTTCCAAATATGTCTTTTATCAGCTTCTCATCCTGATTAAAGAAATGATTACAGAGCTCTGTAGAAATGGACTGAGAGGTGATCTCTCTTAAAAGAACAAAGTAATCAAAACATGAGTTGCTTTCAAGGCTCAGAAGAGATGGGAATTCATTTAATGTGCTGTTGTCATAACTTCAGATAATTAAAAGTTGATCTAATGACAGTAAATGCTAGTTGAGAGAATTTAAGCTCTATAGTGCCGTACTGGGCTTTGAGGAGAGAGTAGTGTTAATGTTGAGTTTGGATTCTCTCATGTGAAGATGAATGTCTACCTGAGCTCCTGACTCCTTACACTACTCCAGCAGTGTTAATATTGCTCTGAGATAGGTCCAGATACCTGCATACAAGAAAACACAACAAAATGGTTTGTAATTTTTTTTTCTTGCAAATGGTTTGTAATTTTTGGTTGGCTTTTTCAAACATAGTTGTCACTAAATGGTTTCATATTGCCTCATTAGAGACATTTCTCGAGTTGTATGCTGTAGGCATACACATCCTTCTTTACTAAAAATAATTTCAAGTTGATGGCTGCCTACGGCATGCTCAGCAGTATTTGGAGAAAAAGGTAACCTATTAATATGCCTGGTTTGAATTAATGGTGCTTGAAAATGCTGGATTATATTTTTATATTATTTTAATGAGTAGTCAGATCACTAACAAATCCCCAACAGCCTGCATGGTTTACTAGCTGATTGAAAAAAAAGAAAAAAAAAACAAACCAGAACAAAACACCAACCCCCAAAAAAACAACAGAGAAAAAGGGAAACATTTTGTCAGCAGAGTATTTGGCATCTTCTTAAAAAAACAAAACAAAACAAAACAACTGTGATTTATTTCTAATAAACAACCTTTCTTAGCAAGTAAAAATCCTGTGCAGAGGCTCTTTAGATTTCAGTCCCTAGCGACAACACTATTAAGGGAGACAATTTTCAGCCATCTGGAAAGTGTTCTCACTGCATCTCACCTGTGCCCTAAGAGCTCAGGGTGTGAGCGCAGGTTGGGCAACCACACAAAGCCAGAGCTCTCCCCCCATGGCACTACTGGAGCAGGAAGCATCACTGACTAGGCCAGGTCATCACTGTGCTTCCTAAGGTTCATGAGCTGGGAGGGGTTGAGGTAGTGGTTGGTTTGGGTTTTTTGTTTAATCTTTAAAGGAGCACATGTGCTTACTTCTTTTTCTCCCACCAGATGTTCTCTAGAGGTTCATTCTAACAGAAATTATTCAATGATTCAAAGAAGATTTTCAAGCTCTCGCTGGAAACATGGGTGTGCTTCTGCCATTGGAGGTGGAGTGACAGAACAAGAGCACATAAATTACTCATTGCTTGAAAGAAAAATTGGCACCCTCTGCACCAATCCTCAGCTATTTTTTACTGTCAATATACTACTGTATCATATGTTTAAAGTTCCTTCACTGATGACTTAAATATTGTTATAGCGTGCTAAAGAATGAATAGATTCCTGCTCCAGTAGTGCTGAATTTGGTCCCAAAATTCAAGTTATCAGCTGTAAAATTAACTGTGCGGTGTGCGTCATGTGGTTTGACATCAGTCTTAAAGACTTCTCTAGATTTATAATACCAAGCAGTAGGAATATTTACTAATACTTCTGATAGTTATAATAATTTCTCACATCATTGTGCAATGCAGTAGCTGAATGGAAGGAGCCCCATACAGCTGTTGCCATTAAAAGATCATTTGCCAGCAGCAGCACATGGTGCTGTGTAGGTTGGTTCCCAGGCTAACTCCAGAAGCTAAATACAGTAGCTCATGTGACATTGTATGCTCACTGTTGGGAGCTGGTGAGTTGTTAATGACACCCGTTATACCTATTTTTTCCACTATAAATCTTGGAGATGTTCTCCTTTTTCAGAAACAATAGTCTAACCTACAGCTTAATAATTCTTCAGGTCTGATTGGAGCTAGGGTCTTTGGTTAATTTTGTCTTCATTGCAAGCACTTTCAGAGATAATCTTCCAGCTTTCATCAGTTGGAGATAACAGGAATTGGTTCATGCCTAGGAAGCTAAGGAGACGACAGCTTCTCTTCCACTTCTGATAACTTTTGCAAGGAAGGAAACATTGCTGTAGCTTCTTGATTGGGTAAGCTACTGTTATTCATGTTATCCATGCTACCCATCCTGGAGGTGCTGGTCATTTGGGACACAATGTGAGAGTCGCTTTCTGGGCCACTGGAATTGGTAGTTGAAACTGGTGGTGTAGAGGAGTTGTTTCTGTTTGAAGAGGGTAAAATCACTGGAGTAATTTTGTGCGTGTGTGTGTGTAGAACAGAAATCTTAATATGCTCCTCTCTTAGTTGGTACTGCTTTGTCTTTTACTACTATACTGTCTAAATCACTTGAAATTTGTGGCTATTTATTTAGTCTCATAATCCTCCTGTGTGTAATTGAGTATCCCCATTTCACAGATAAGGTACTAATTGATTTCCTCGCATTATGCAGGGAATTTGGCAGAGCAGAGAGTTGAATGCATGTCTCCAGAGCCCGAGATTCCCTCAGTACTTACTGGGCCATATTCTTTTTCTGTGTCTCTCCCTTTTTCCCCATTTTGTTCCTCTCCTTTTTTCCCAGTTTTGAGAAATGTGCCCTGCACTGTAGAGGGTAGATGTAGATAGCCTCTGACTATAGATGTTGATTTAGAAATGTGTCTTAAATAAAAATCCAATCTGGACGCACAGAGGATACCACTCCAAGGAGAAGGATGGGTAGTAATGGATGTCAAAGGACAGTGACATAGTTCTGCATCAGTTTGCATCACTTGATGGGCTCTGGATCCCTGCTGTTAGCAAGCAGGATTGCATAATAATAAAACAAAGACTTCTAATAATGGGTCAATGTTTTTCACCGTAAAATGCTTGCTTGTTTTCTTGCTATCTTTTTTGCAGAGCCACTACTTAGGAGAGACACATATTCAGTGATTGGTATTTGAATAAATAAAATTGCCCTTTTTAAGAGCTACTGTTGAGTTATGTGTTGTTCTACTTGTATTGAAAAGCTCTATGATTTGCTAAGTATAAATGCTAATAGTGGTCACTGATAACATGTTCTGATAGATACCAAAACTAGAGATTTTCTTCCTCTGCTTTAGAATATATAAAGCAAAAGTTATTTTACTTTTACTTACTACGGTTATTTTAAAATATAGTAAAACAGAAGTTATAGGAAAACAATTGCTACTACAGAAGCAATTCACAGTGAAAATTAGTGTTACCAACCAAACTCTCATAGGTGCCATGTATGCCTTGCTTGATGTAGTCTTTCTAATTTGGACTATGTAATTTTTTTAAGGCTGTAATATTTCCTAATATTTTATTAGAAATCATTATTTTAGAGTTATAAAACATGTATGCTCTTTTTCCTAAGAGGCCAAAATGGCTACAGGTCTTTCAAGTTAAATACTGTACATAATTAGATAATTTTAAAAATACATCTTATTTACCCAGAAGTGATTCCAGTCTCTTGACAACACACAAATAAGGCAGATAATTTTTTCAGTGTGTATTTACAAAGCTGTCTAGCCTTTCAGTCAATATGTGGTATGGTAGCTTGCACAAATATGTGCTTTACTACATTTAAGCTGTAACTTGCAGCATGCAAATATGAGCTGCGAAGCCCTCACTGGAGCTGATACTGCTATGTATGTTCAATTATAAATGTAGAAAGCAGTTTTTAAAACCCTGAAACATATCTGTCTTAACAGCAGCTCAAATCTTTTTTGTAATAACAGTATTTACAGTAGCACAAACCCCACCTTTTAAAATTGATAGATCTCTGTACAGGAGTTCTATTCTGACTCCCTTTTTGAAGTAGGAGATGATTATGTTTAACAAGGCAATGAGCCTTTCACAGGTTACCATTTCAGGCTAGTCTGCCTCTGGAGTTTTTACATGTATGTCAGTGCCGTACAGAGAGGTCTGTTTTTCCAGAGGTGCCGAGCAGCATATATGAAGTGTCCAACTGTAATTAAGTTCTACGTTGTTAATAACAGCTTTGGCATTTTTAAACATAAATCTTCTCTAACAGGCATGGTAGCTTTTGGGCTGAGGCATTCAAGATACAAGTTCCTAGCAAGGTTCCAAACATAAAGCACGAATTCAGGAGATGTTGAATGAGAAAATGTAGAGGAGCTTGAAAAGCCAGCTTGATATGCTGCTCTACTCCGCTCTGGTGAGACCTCACCTGGAGTACTGTGTCCAGCTCTGGAGCCCTCAGCACAAGAAGGACATGGAACTGTTGGAGTGGGTCCAGGAGAGGGCCACAAAAATGACCATAGGGATGGAGCACCTCTCCTACGAGGACAGGCTGAGAGAGTTGGGGTTGTTCAGCCTGGAGAAGAGAAGGCTGCGGGGAGACCTTAGTGTGGCCTTTCAGTACTTAAAGGGGGCCTATAGGAAAGATGGGGACAGTCTTTTCAGCAAGGCCTGTTGTGACAGGGCAAGGGGTAATGGTTTTAAACTAAAGGAGGGGAGATTTAGGCTAGATAGAAGGAAAAAATTTTTTACAATGAGGGTGGTTAAGCACTGGAACAGGTTGCCCGGAGAGGTAGTGGAGGCCCCATCCCTGGAAACATTCAAGGTCAGGTTGGACGGGGCTCTGAGCAACCTGATCTAGTTGAAGATGTCCCTGCTCACTGCAGGGGGGTTGGACTAGATGACCTCTAAAGGTCCCTTCCAACCCAAAGCATTCTATGATATAAAGCTGAAGTGTTTCCTGACCTCCTTCTGCTGTCGCTTTAAGAGGAACGCAGCTTACCAGGTTACAGATGGGTGATCTGGTTCTGTATAAAACGATGATGTGGTTAGCGGCAACTTAGTTTCCTGTCTGGCCCTGAGCTAATATGTTAGCTTGGTAGATGGGGATCCTGATGCGGGAGGGATGGTGTTTTTTGAATAAAACAGAGAAACTCTTGTCAAATAAAATAAAATTAATATTGCTAGTGCCTACAGCATACACATCAAATCCCTTTGCTTGAAATTCTTTCCTGTGATTGGAGCAAGGGCAACATAAACAGATTGGACAGACGAAGTGTCATAAAGTGTTGGGGCTTTTGTTTTGTTCTGTGTTTAAGTGTCATGTTAGGACTCCACTGAAGCTGAAAGGGTCTTCCTAGAAAGTGGAGTAGGTTGATTTCTTCCTCTCCAGAGGAGAGGAGCTGATTTGTTGGGAAGCCATCCCTAAATGTACAAAAACTGCAGTGACTTCTTTGTGGGTCACTGGAGTAAGAGGCATTTTCATTTACTCTTCTTGTTTGAACCCTTTGCACAGTACTTGAGACTGCTGCTATGATTATTTTTTTGCTGTGCTGTGCTTATGTTCTCTGGATTACTTTCTTGTTCTGCCACCAGCCATGTCAGCCAGACAAGCCACTTCAGAAACCTCAAGTTATTGTCAAAATCTCTATAGTCCTTCCTCATTTTCAGTGCTTTGGGCTCTGCTGGATACAGGTGCCTCTCTGCATCGGCAGAATTCACTGTCTTTTTTGCTATGAGGCTTGTGAATTGCCACCATCACAATTTCGGGTGGATTGGAGGATAAGAAAATAGCCAGAGAACCTGAAATTGGGATTTGGTTATAAACTAGCACAAAAGATGAAAATGTTGGGATAGTCTTTTCCCAGGACAAAGAAAGACTTTCCTTGAAAAATGGAAGAGTCATGTTTTTTACTGTTTCTGCACATGGAATGTATCCTAGGAGTAGATAAGCCATATGAGGACTCATTCTGTTTAACTGGTACAATGCTCTGAATTTCTGTTCTCCACTGAACCAAGTGGATAAATGGAAGCCAAATCACCACATGTGCTAGCTAATATGTGGTTTGAGCTTTATTCACCCTTTGCAGAATGTGCAAAACCAGCCTTTGTAACAGTGCTGTAAGAAGGAGAAAAATCCCAGTGTAGTGAAGTGCAGCCATGGAGAAACACAATGCTATTTCTCTGCTCACAAAAGTGGCGCCAGGTTAATGAATGCCTTCACTCTAAAATCACTCCGTATTAACAATCCCGCGCTTGCAGGAAGACCTGTGAGTCAGCCGCAGACTGATAGCCCACACCACGTATGGCTCTTTGTCCGTGCTGATGTACGACTCAGTGCGTCACAGGTTTTGAGGGGGGTCTTTGGCTGATTAGCACTGTCTTGGATGTATCAAGTGCAGTGTGTGTGTGCATGTGGGCAATGCGCCCCGGAGTCGGTGGAAGGAGAGCAATTCCTCTTCCCTGCAGTGGATTCATCCGGTGCGGCGGAGGCCAGAGTGAAGAACTGTTCCCTGGAACCTACCCCGCGCTCCTGCTTCCTTAGCTCCAGGCCATTGCTCCTTGTCCTGCTATCTTCTGAGACTGGAGAATTCCCTTCCTTCATTTATATTATTACCTTGAAGGTATTTATAGACTGTGATTAAGGCCCCCTGAGTCTTCTCTCTTGGAGACTATGTAAGTTTAGCTCCCACAGTCTCTCCTCACACATCTTACCCTCTAATTCCTCTATTGCCTCTTTGTATTTCCTCTAATATTTTAAACACTTTTCCTAAACTCCAAGCACCTGAGCCAGCTGTAGTGTTTCACTAA
Organism: Balaeniceps rex; assembly: GCA_013401315.1. NCBI lineage: Eukaryota > Metazoa > Chordata > Aves > Pelecaniformes > Balaenicipitidae > Balaeniceps > Balaeniceps rex. Next base: position 36,475 of record VYZW01046014.1, read on the forward strand.
GCAGGGCAATGCTATTAATGCCTACTTAATATTCACTTTCCCTGTAATTCATCCAAGACCAATACTGGCTTGTGCTTGCATATAGTATTGTATGCTCTCATTTTGTCGACTGCTATCAAATATTAAATCTTTTCTTCTGCCTTTGTGTGTATCTTATACCACAGTGCTAGTGCTGTTTGGTTCTACTTTTATAGTTATAATTCATGCTTTAGGCTTTAAGCATTTTTTTCTTACTGGTCTCAATTTGCTTTTTATACAATTCTGGTTTTTTTTTTGTTTTTTTTTTTTTTAGTTTGACCTTAGTCATCAGTGTTTTAGGCCATCTTGTGCCTGTCTAAATGTGGACAATATATAGGGTCCACTATGTCCACAGATATTGAAAGATGACTATGTAGTGACAAATACGTGTCACTTCTCAAAAGTGAAAACGACTTTTATCACAAATACTTGCATATGGTGTCTAAGAAATGCAAATACATCCATGTCACGAAGAATTCACCTGCCCAACCACTGCTTTGCCCACAGGTTTGAAAAGTTGAGGAACTGATATTACTGTTACAAGCTATGCACGAAAGGCTGAAGATAGAGGAATGAATCATCACTTATTTAATCTGCTAGGTCCTTTATGACAGAAGCTGAATATTCAATGTAAAGACCTGTTTTTCCATGATACTGGTAGGTCTTAGAGTCTTTCTTCCAGCAGGATATTAAAAGAAATCATACTGATATTGAACACGCTCAACACCATGGATCAGATGCTGTAGGAGAACTGACCTTGTAAGAGGAGCGATGGTGAGCACTGGGCTAGGAGATCTTTTACTGATATTTGGCAGGCTTCCTAAAGAGACCTGCTGCATTTCCTATTGCCCTTGTAGCCAAATGTGTCCAGCGCATGGGACGGAGCAGTGTCTCTTGTGTCATATTTATAGATAAGCACCAGGCCTTTTAGTTAATTTCTGATGATTAAAAAAAAAAAAAAAAAAAAAAATTGCAAGGTGAGAAAAGCAGTTGAATTGGTGGTAGCTTAGGAATAAAAGTGAGCTTGTGATAACAGCAGCTGTAGTGGATATTTTATTATATTGAATAGGGAAAAGGTGTCCTACTGACATATTGAGAGAAAACCTCAGGATCTTCAGAAACTGTTGGGCTGAAATTGCATGAAGACTAGTATGAAAGAATGATTCAAAAAGAGCAGGGCTGTCCCCTTGGTAACTCTGCATGTCCTGTGAAAAGCTGTCATGGTGCATGTTCAAAAGATTGGTTGCTTGGTCTGTCTCTGGTGAGCCAGGAGGCAGGGCTGGGGCATCCAGGAGTCCTCCTCTTTCCAGTTGCAAGAACGCAGGAATTTGGTAATCATCAAATCAGTGTTTTGCTGACCAGATGCTTTGTTTCTGTCGTTTGAACTTATTAGACACCCGCATGTGCAAAGGAACAACATTCCACCGGCGTGGAGGAAAGCATTCACCCTGGCTGCTACAGACTATCTCCAAAGACAATGAGAATGTGAATCGACAAATGTTTATGGTAGCAGCTTTGTCACTTCACCAGTCTGTCCGTCTGTTGTACTTAGATGCTAATCAGTTGGTATAGTAATAATTTAAATCACTGAATTAAAAAAAAATGCTTTCATTAAATACTTTTTTCACCTTACTATTTGTCTGTCAGCGTGAGATCATTATCTCCTGGCAAGGTTCTGTTCTGTTGACATTATCTCTTAATTACATTAAAATGAAAGACAGAAGAAAAACTAATATTTTACTGTTCAGGAATAATTTCTAAAACTATCATTTGGATTTAAAGGGCTGTGTCAATAAAGCAGGGGGAGATGCTCTTCAGATTCAGTGTAATTGCTGTAGTAAGGAAAATGGATTATGTCTTTTAGCGTGGTAAATCAAGCCTCATAAAAATGGCATGAGTGTTATAATCTCCCCTGACTGAACCTACTCTTTCGGTTGATAACTTGATAACAGGAAGCTGACAAAGTTGGGCAGAAGTGGTTTCACTAGAACCTCTCTGAGACCAGATATAACGGGTTGGCCTCTTGGTTCACCTAGGTGACACTTTCCATTACTTTTCACTGCCAATACAAGTCATAGTCATGCACAGCTTTTTTTTTTTTTTTTCTTAAAGCTAACCAGTTTTCAGCAGATCCTTCAATTAGAAACTAAATGTTTAAGATAGTCATTCCAAGGAATTTAAGTATCAAATAGTAATAAATAGGACAAAATTTAGAATTAAGTTTACCCATACCAAGCAGTTGTATTAATTACTTGGTCAAATTATGGGCCTTTCTTGTAGCTTTAACTGCAGGACAGTTGGGATGGAATCGATCTTTTTCTTATTACTGTGTTTTAAATCCTGCTCACTACTGGCAGTGTCTGAATGGCAGCCACCCTTTTGATTGCTGTTGAGTGCAAACAGAAAGGAATTTGCATTCATTCCTCAGCAGAAGCAAATGCTACAAGGGTGTAATTGAATTGGGGGTGGAGGGAAATGTACTATCTACAAACTGGTCATGGTTTCATAATTAGGAATGAATTGAGTTTTGCACATAAATTAGGGCTGACCAACCTCTCTCTCACGTATGAATAATACTGGTTTTATAATTCCAAAACACTCCCTTTAAACTTCAGACTTAATTCAGTTTACAGATTAAAAATCAATTAAGCACATGTCTTTCAGAATATTTAGTTCCCCGGGTCAAATTATTTTCTCCCTCACAGTCTTAGTCTCAGCTGTAAGGATAGAACCCTCTAATCTGTCCTGTTAAAATAATATTTATAAGCTGTGCAGGGAACAAAGAACATAACTTTGGGTAGTTCTGAATAAGTGAAGCTTTCATCTTCTGCGGAGGTTTAATTAATAACATTTTTTCCTCATAAAATGTTATGGAAAAGTGCTTTTTTCCTAACTGTCTGCCACCTCCTTCTGGTCTGGTCTGAAAAAAGGAGTGAGGATAAAAAAGATTTTTTTTTTTTTTTTTAAATTTTTTTTAACAGAAGCCACTTCTCAAAACAGCCACCAACTCTGTTCCAGCATGAACATCATCATGTCATCCCACACTAAGGGACATAGTTAATATTGTCTGTGAGTCAAAACAGTTCATTTCCATGCTGGTAAAGGCTGTTTATTTGTAAGTTTAAGGTTAATTCTGCAGTTTGGGCATTTACAGCACTAGGGTTCTTACGGTTGTTTCCAGCACCCCCATAATGATTTTGCCCTAAGGCTGATGCATCTTTACATTAGTTGGAAATGCATTCGTAATGTTTAGTGTAGGAAGGTGGTATGTAATTAAAAATCCTGTCTAGATGGCAAACATCAAGGAGTCCTGAGGCAGGTCTGGGGTGTGTGGAGAAGGAATTTGTTCCATGTTAGGCATTGGGAGAGAGGGAGGAAAGTTTGGTCCTTAGCAGCCATTTGCTGCAGAGTTATAAATCAGTTTGGGTATTCAGAGTCATCAAACGAATGGCTTGAGTGGTCATAACGTATGTAAATTGTACCAGATTTTTTTAATACTTTAGATACACTGTAGCAGCACTTAACAGCTTGCTGGTATCAGCCAAGGTAAACATAAGTGTAAGACATATAATCCTTATTAGTACATATTTTAAATTGAATAGCAGAAGAACAGGCATTTAAAAGCTGCCTACCTTATTGGTGTGCTGCTCTTTACATTGACAGAAGGTGGACAGATACACTGGAATTTTTTCCTTTTTTTAAAAAAAAAAACAGAACCACTTACCTTTTGTATTCACAAGCAACCACGGGAGGTAAATGCCTGAGAGTATCATCGTTTCCCAAGGGATGCAGATCTGCTACTTAAGGACACCAGGACCCAAGGTCTTAGAAACTCAAGAGCCAGATTAGGTCCATCTTGCCCCAAATGAATGCAGTACTCAGAGGAGAAATTGTAATTCCTTTTGTTATCTCTTTCCCAAGCAGGAAGCATCAGTTTGACAATAAGTGAGAGATTTAGGTGTGGAGGCAAGTGAGGCAACTAATTTCAGTTTGTGCATGTTGGAAAGCCACTAGACCTTTACTCAGTGTTGCCTGTGGAGAGGGTGCTATAATGGTTGTTTAAAAGCAAAGCAAGCCTTTATGTTCCTCACACTTTCTTTTCATGCAAGTCTCCAAATCCCTATGATTTATGAAATTACACCCAGTTTTCGTGCACCTATTTTATCAGGTGCTTTACACACATTAAAACCCACAAATGCTACAGAAGTACAGTTAACAAATGTTATACAAAAATAAACATTCTGCCCTCTACAATATCACCTACTTCTTTTAAAAATAAGCAAAAAAAAAATAAGCTTTGTAAAACCTGACCCTGCACAGCCCCCATACATCCTCAGACAGGAAGGAAATCATTGACATCTCAGAAATTCTTTTGGCTCAAGTTTTTTATTCTGCATTTGGTTTTTGACTTGGCTCACAATTTTCTTGTGAACTTTTATTCTTGCAAAAAATGAATCAAAAAACTAGAGCAATTTCCTAAAATTCACACCCTCGTCGAGCTTTACGAGAAGCCTGATTTCCCTAGGTGTTACTTTCCTCAAGTATGGGAAACCTAGCCCTAGAGCCTTGGCATCAGTGATACTCATGTATTTGGAAGAGGGTGAAATTCTCAGAGGCAGTTGTTGAAGGACCAGGTCTTTTCAAAATGGTAAATACACAACGTAAATTGTCCTGGTTTGTACTTGAATATACTCTTCACAGGTTACGGTTGCTGTAGATGAGACTCAGCTCAGACCTACAAGTTACTGCTCATCCTTGACATTTCTTTGGACTTAGGAACGGGGATAAAAGGAGGCATGGTGGAGATTCAGGCTGGTTCCCAATGAGATGATTTGTTTTAAATGATGGCCTATGTATTGCCATGCTATACTTGTGAAAACTGCATTTACTTATTATAGTCTGTCCGTAAAAACATATGCAAGGCAGCATTTTTTTCTTAAATGGTGATAAAGGTAAATGTTCAGCTTGTTCGGCTAGGAATCATTTCATTTTTCTTTCCTTCTGCTTTATCAGGTTGTCATTCAAGCTCTTTACAGTGTTGAGGACTCTGTTAATCTTCTTAAATTAAATGTTGAGAGAAGTGTCACAACTCTTAGTAAGTTAGCATTCTGCAATTATTTGTGACAGTCTATGTATGTTTGTGAGAAAAATAAAGATTTGTCTACTTTTTAGTTAATTGAAGCTATAACCAGTGTCATTTCTACAATTAAGACAATTCCAAACGTGTTCTGGCTAATTAGATCTTCTCTTCCATTGGATTTTATGTATATGACAAATTCAGTTAATTCCCCACCCCCTTCCTTTCTTTCTTTCCCCTTCTGTTTAGATGTTGAAAAGATAAAGTACCCATTTTTTTCCACTCCATGCTTGGAATGACTCAGGATGTCTTTTGAAGACTCTCCATGTCTTAGCTCTTTTATTGTCTAGCTGGCCTGTAACATCCTGACTACAGTCTTCTAACTCATGTCAGCCAGATTTCATAAAGGTGAGGAGCGAAGGATGCTAATTTCAAAGGTAACTGGGCTGCTGAGGCAAACAGGTCCTGGTGGTGGTGAATAGCAACTGAATGGTAGTGATGCTACCTAATGGTAACATTGTTATCCTAAATTTAATATAAACAGTCCTATATGAAAATGTCTGCTGATGGTTGATTTTAGAGAGGGTGGTAGATGGTTACAGAATTCAGAAGAAATAAACTGGCTTTTACTGTGTCGTGCCATGGAGCGATGCCCTGGCAACCAGACAGAAAGTGTTAACTGAGCAGTTACCCCTGTAGCAGGGCAAGGCCAGCTTGCTCCAACTGGGGCAGTAGCTTAACCATGTTCAAGTGACCAGAACAGAGACTGTTTACTGTAGAAAAGCATATTGAACAGGGGAATGATTTAAGCAGCTGCATTTCTGTTTCTGTTGCCTCATAAAGGTTCCCAATGTGTGTTTTCCACGCTGAAAACTTGAGGGGCTGTAAAAGCCTTCAGCGTATGTACTGGATTATAAAACTTTTTTTCAAAATAAATTAATATGCAAATGGTTTTTCTACTTTGCATCCTTTCTGGAAACAAATTTCTCACTTAGTGTCTATACAATCAGATAAACATATTATCTCCTTATCTGCAGCTGAATCACCATAAACCAGCATTTTGACGGAAGAATGTCTTTACTACTATGGGGTACATAACAGATTTGCTTTCCTACCTGTGGTTTGGTGTTTGGAAAATAGCATATGGCTGCTGGCCATGATAAAAGTGTCATTTTCTGCATTTTTAGGGTCCTGTTTACAGAGAGGTTTTAAAAGTTGCACAAATGAGCAGTTATATACATGTTCAAGATGATTTATATTTAATCTCTGCATGTTCAGAGCGGACTACAAATGGCAAGCTTTGGAGACTTGTTACAAATGTGATTGGGACCAAAGGTACAGCACAGGCAATTTTTGTGCCACAGCTGAGCACCCATTGACTAGAGGAGAAAAATTAGCTAAACTTTAGGTGTGGAAGAGGTGTGGGAGGGTATTCCTCCCTTCTGAAAGCAGAATTTATAGCTTCTTTCATGTCCAGTCAATGATGCTTTTCTCTATGTTTGCATGTGTTCCTTGTTAGAACTTTAATTTACTTCCATTTCATCATCTTCAAGTGCTGCAATCATTACTTATGTAAGTAACCTCCAAAAGGATAAATGAAGGGGTAGAAGAGAGAGCGAGATGTGTGGGAAGTCAGAGCAACTCTGAGGCAGAGTGCAACAAGGAGGTGCAAGGAGCCCCTCAGTGGGTGCTTCCATCCTTGAATGCTGTCCTGCAGCGCTGAATTCAGAGCCACACATTCACAACGATGTGCAGTTTTGAGGAGAGGTTGGCTACTAGAGGTCACAAGGAGAAGGGAGACGTGTTAGTGGTGCTCACATGTGGTGGCTATTCATGGAGACGAACAAATACGACTCTGTTTGCAGAAATGCATTAAATTTAAACCAATACATCTTTTGATACAGTAGAAAAATCACTCACCTAAACCATCTCTCAGAAGGTAGAACGTCAGGAATAAAATACTCACGAAGAAGTCTGGATTCAGTAATCTGGGGCTCCCAGGGACTTCAGGTCATCTAATAGCTTGATGAAACAGAGTAGCTCAAAAGTGCTTCCACTGGGATGTAGATATCAATAGCAATGGGCCTTTCCTAGAGCTATTGGAAGAGCAATGAAGTAACAGTTGTGGGATACAATGTACTGAGAGCAGCTTTATGGGGGAGACTTGTGGCTTTTTATGATTATACGATATGCTAGATACCAGACCTGAGAGATTAAATAATGTATTCATTATTAAATGAGAATTTAACCACACTGTTAGAGGAAGGCAGTATTTTTACAATATTACATGGTATAGATTCTTCTTAACACTTCACAAAAAGACCTGGGAGTGAATCTGTGCAGTTGTGGTTGACCTTTAAGTAGAAGAGAGGATGAAGCCTGGGAAAACGCGCTATAAACAAGCTTCAGTAGGAATATTTTTAGAATCATAGAACTGTTTATGTTGGAAAAGACCTTTAAGATCATCGAGTCCAACCATTAACCTAACACTGCCAAGTCCATCACTAAACCGTGTTTTCTCCGTGTTTGTCTTCTGATTTAAAGTAAAACCTTCTGTAAAAGCCACATACGGGGAAAAAACAGAAATGCAGCTTCCCATGCCATTGACAGTTCACTGCCAGGAATACAAATCAAAGACTTGGCACCTTAATTTTCCCCTTTAATTTATAATTATAGTCTGCTTGAGTTCTATGTGTCTGCTGGGCATTTCACATGCAACTTCTTCTGGAGGACAATAACCCTTTGCTTTCAAGCAGTCACTGAAGAGGAGTGCAGTGTGTTGCGCCCAAAGGATGGGCATGGGCAGGGTGCTCCCTATAGCCCTCGCATGCTCGAGAGAGCTGGGACTCAGTAGCCTGTGTTCAGCCTGGCTTCCCACCAGAGCTGGGCTGGGTGGAGGAAAGGGAGCCCACGCTCTCCTCCTCTCCCCCAGGGCTCGTGATTTTGATGATGTTTAGAGGGGGAAGGATGGAGGCAGGCAGGGTTGGACTGAGCTGGCTGTTGTATGTGTCAGCACAAGCCTGTATGTCTTGGGAGAAGAATGGGTTCCACATCTTGGGGAGATGAGATCGGAGAAGGGAGATGGGCTAGAGGGACTTATGCCTTCCTTGAGGAGGGGAGAGGGTGGGAGCGCAGAGGGACTCAGCTGCGAGTTGGGCAGGTGGAGCAGACATCTCTCTGGGCACTGGTGGTGGAAGAGAAAAAAGAAAGTGTAGTCTTGAAGAGGCTGGGGATCATGGCCTCGTATCCCAGGCACAGGGCAGCTTGGTTCTTGCCTGTACATCTTAAATGCCATCATTGGGGCTTGAATTTCTCAGGGGCAGCATCCTTAGCAGAAGGAGGGAAGCAGTTTGGAGATTCGAGAATGCTGGCAACCCTTCCTGGAGCACTATGCGTCCTTCCAGGCTCCCCCACCCTTGTGTAGTTTTGCTGCTGCCAGTGATAAATACAAAAGATATTATTTTGTTCCTCATCCTTTAGGAGGGGAAATTAACTTTTGTCTGTGGTGCTGGAAAGCTTTGAGTAGCCCATGACATACAACCTTCTCAGTCAATAGGTGGAAACAAGTGTTTTCTCTCCTAAATGATGCCCCCAGAGGTCTGTATGTGTCTGACAATGTAGTTAAAGCTGAATGGCCACCAGTAACAGCTGACTTTCAGGAACTGTAAGTAACATGATGGCTGGGACTAATCTTTAGTCTTGCCACAATTCTTATATGGGGCCTCAGCCATCTGAATAGCTACAAGAGCATCTTGATGTCCAGATTAAGGTATCAACATTTGACCTACTCCCCCACCTTTGTGCTTCAACTTTCTCTCCCACTTTATTTTCTTAGAGGAAGAAACAGCAGCAGCTGAAATATTGCTTCTGTCCTTAATGCACCTGGCTACAAATATGACAGTAGCCTATAATTTAATTTAGGAAAATTAGAAGGCTATTTCTGATCTGGCAACATTAGAAATTGAAGTCTATTTGTCACCTGCAAACACAAAGCTTAGACAGCAACAGTGCAAACTTCTTCATGTTGGCCCCTAGTGTGATACTAATGTTGTCTGGGAGTAAGAGAATTCATTTTGTGGACCCTGCTTCAGAGCAAAAATTACCTATTGTGCTTAATTGTGTGCACTGGTTAGGAGGATGTGGTATGGCTATGGACAGTGCTGAAGCTGCTACACCTATGCTCCCAGGGTAGAGATTCAGGGTGAAGAATTTGCGCTCATGGTTCTAGCAGAAAATGAGTACAAATACAGCATTTCATTTTTTCCCCTCCTCTAGATGCATTTGCTTGCAGTCAAAGATTTAGAGTTGTCACATCTTCAAGTGTGATGTTAGTATGTACTACCAAACCAGTATGAAAATTTGATACGCTGCATTGTAATAGACTTATAATAACATGTACTAAGTTGTGATTTGCTCATGAAAAAACATATCCAGAAGACAGTTTGTTTACCAATATATATTTTTTAAGTAATGAACTTGGATTTATTTATCTAGAAATTGGTGTACATTATTACTTACACTTTCTAAATTCTGATTCAAAGAGCTACCTTTTCACTAAGAATTCAGTACCGCCATTGAGTGTTGCGCTTATGGTTAATGGCATGTATAACTAGCAAGTATTACATTGTTGCACAGTGTATTTTGTTGGTAGAAATGTGGGTGCATTTTTCTGATTTGCGCATGTAATTCACTTATCTTTCAAAAAAATCAGCAATAGAAGTATTTGAAACTGCTTCCTCCTCCATGTACTAACACTGCACTGGACTCTAGCTGCTGGCACTGTAATGAACTATTTCATTTAATACCATTTCATGCTCTTTCCTGTGAAATTCAAAGCTTTGCTTTACAGTTTTCAGCCCTGGAGGCTGCTGTCATTCAGGAAAATACCAGCATCTGTTGAATTTCTTGGAATCTGTCAACTTGGGTGATGGTATTTTAAGAGTTTGTACTTGCTCATACTTCAATTCAGCTTTGAGTGTTTCAAATCCTTTTATGCACAGCCTGATTCAAATAATTTAAAACTCATACTGTATTGATTCAACAGAAGTTTTGTGATGGAATAAACAAAGAAAAGGATTGCGTCTTTAATTAGCATGGTGAAGAATACTGTTTCCATGGCCTGCATGTTGTGATGATGATTTGACTTTCTTGGTGCGTAGCTCTCCAGAATTTCTTGGAGTTTGAGTGATACAGACAAACAAAGTTTGCAACTTGACTGTTGTAAGGCTGCGTCTTGTCAAGTCTAATGTGAAATGAACTGTAGCTGGCCTTGTGTTTCTGTTTTGGTAAATGAAAAAGCGTTTGCCAACTTTTTCATTGCAACTGCGTAAATTACTGAAGTAGTAATTAGGCTGAGGTTGGATTCTGTTCTCTGACTTATAGCATTGCCTCACAGAGAAGGCAGCAAGGGAATTATTTACCTTTTAATTGTAGTTCTCTGAAGGTGGGAGTCTCTATGGATTGATGCTCAGGGAGTCTCAGCTGTTGTGACCTTGGGTACTGAATGACTAGATTAAATGGTAAAGTTTAGAACTGGTCATAATGAGTTAGTACAAAAAGATGCCTTGAGGGGTCTATATGGCATATCATAGCCCCTAACTCCCAAATCCTTTTCAGACTAATTATAATAATTAGAACTTAAATAGGAATAAAACCCCAGCTCTCAGGGGGAGGTGGGAGGATGAGTGTGGCTCTAATAGCGGACACCATGCTCGGAGAACTCAATTATAAGCAAGTAATTTCCTTCTCTCCAAAAGGTAATTGGCCTCTTCCACATCTCTGTTCTCGCAGATGACGGGGGAGAATTGCGTGGAGAGGGTGCTCTGCTGCCAGTAGGAGCCAGGATTGCTGGATAACATGTGGAAAAGAAAATCAGCAATGGCCTTAATCTTCTCGTGGACTAAAAAGGAGGTGTCCTGAACACTGTGAAATGCCTGGTAGGATACATATGGAAAAAGACATAGAAGTACAGTAGGTGGGTGTATTGAAAGCATGTTGCCTTCATTGCCCTGGAGTTGGATGGCTTTCATACAGACTCAGAACAGGAGCAAGTCTCAGAGCTTGCTGTTGCATCTCAGCATCCCATTGTTGAGACCACCGCACAAATAAGTCTTACAATTTGGCTTTAGCTGTTCCTCTGAGACTGCCAGTAGTGGCCAGTTAGTTCAAATGTGGCAGCAAACTCGTTATAAACAATATACCTTAGGTTTTGCATTTTTAACATGCACGTTTGAATTCCACTTTTATTACAGTTTTAGTTGAGGAGCTTCACTGTAAGGTTTGCCCAGGGGTAAATCTGTACACCTCTCTCCCCCTCCAGTTTTTCCCCCTCATGCCTGGCCACCCCAAGCAGCTCTCCAGCCTGTCAGACAGTACAACTCCTGGAAGATCTAAGTGAGTTGAGTTTTGCTGCTGCAAAATGAAAAAATACTCTGCTGATATTCCATCAAGTTTAAGAGTGGGTTTTGACTGGATTGTGTTTATGACCCTTTCTAATACAGAAAATTTGATTTACTGGGAAATGTTGACTGCAAGCCTCTGCTGTATCAGTTGGGGGCAAAACCAGCTGAACAAATCTGTGATTAAAGTTAGGAAATTGTCTAATGTCCTGGAGAGGGCAGGTTGCTGGCCAGGTTGGTAACTTTAGTTTGACAATGTTCTAGAGCCCCTGAGATTTGCTTGCAGTTAATAAAATGCATAAAGTTCTGGAACAGAAACACATGGCTTTTCGTTCTAAAACATTTTGTAACTGACTGATGTCATCTGACAGTAGTCTCAGTACAGACAGCAATTGCTTACAAAACCAGATGGTTTTTTTTTTCTCATATACTATAGTTCTTTGCAGTCAGGGGAAAAAAAAAAATCCACTTCTTTTCCAAAGGCTCGTCTTCATATAATACCAGACTATCTTCACAGTCTGTGTGGTCTCTGCTCTGAGAGTATTAAAACTCTAGATCCCCAAATGTCTACGTTTTTAGGGACTCTTTCAGATGAGGCAGCAGTCCTTTTCTTCCAGCTGCCCCTAAATCACAAAGTTAGTGTTCAGGCCTATTTCTAGCTGCATTGGCATTTAAGAACGTGTCCGAAAATGCAATTACCCCAGGAACATCTTGGCTGGAAGATAAAACTGATTGTTCTCAGCTTCCCAATAATGGGTAGAGAAGTACACAATGCTGTGCATCTGCAATGGACTTCTCGTTGCTTCTAGCGTCAAATATTGGCAAACTTTTAACTAGCAAATCTCCAAATGGTGTTTTTAACCTCATTGGTGTTCAGCATCTGTAAAAGCTGTGGTTGCCATAGTAGCAAGTTGTTGCCTGAGTGATAGTGTTCTTATGATGTCATCAGAAAACAGCCTGTTCCCAGGAATACCTTGAACTCCGTATATAAAAGTGCTGCCCTCGGTGTAGCTCAGTATGGAAACAATTAGAAATGCATGTTTTTATATCGTTATGAAATACCTCTTTTCTATGTGCTGGCACATCTTGACATCCGTGGTGGAATTTTTAAAGAAAACAAGAGAATTACTTTGAACTTGTTGAAAAAGGGTTATTATGTAAAATGTGTATCTGACAGTGAGTGTTTGTTACATTAATCACAATCATTACATGCCTATCTGCTATAGACTGGCTATTGTTTAACTGTAATGTTTTATTCTATGTTGCAAGGTTCATACAAGTTTCTTAGCTCCACTCCTTAAAGAACCACAAGTTTAAAGCTTAATGATGGTTTATTCTTCTCTGTTCTCAGCACTTGACAAAGAGTGCCCTTTTCCTTGACATACTTTTCTATATAGAAATAATGGGCACTTTATGAATTCTACCTTTTTATTAGCCCGGATTCATACGTGATAGGTAACAGCTCAGAGATGGAGGGTCTGAGATGGCACACACTGGTGTGGGAGTGGCAGCAGGGAAGTTGCTACACTGTGGTCCTCTATACCGTACGTTGGGTTTCTGCATGTCCTCGTCTTATACTAAGAAGTTTTGAGTAGAAAGAGTCATGTGACCACTCTTCTGGCTTTTTCCAGTGTGTTGCCATACATCCAGGAACCTTTACATGGCCAGCACACATATGCAGTGTGACTGAGCATCTCACCTGGAACGTGAGAGTGTTGGCTGAGACTGTTGCTTTCTGGCTAGCTGTACCAGTGCTGGCTGTGATAATGGAGCAGGTGTGTACTGGCACAGCTACTTCTCATGCCATAAAACACCTGCTCTATCATTAACCTGGCAGGTCAGTCTGTTCTAGTACAGGCCAGAGCTCTCGAGGGGTCCAGTCCCCTGTGCCTAGGCTGGGGAACAGAGTGTGACCCAGCAAATTCTTAGTCTCTCTGAAACTGCTAATACAGTGGCACACAACCAGTGCCCCTCCTGATCTAGGTGTCTGCCCTTATTTTGTTTCATGTCATCAAATGGCCACAGTCATCCTCTGATCTCTTGCTTGACTTGGTTTTCAACCAGATTCAAACCACCAGCAGAAGATGCCCTGCCTACTACCAGCCTCACTATGTGTTCTCCTTGCTCTGATGTTGCTTTTTTCCCTATCACCTTTAAAACAGAATGTGCTACCCAAGATATGGTACAATCTTATTATTTCCCGCGGTATATGCTCTAAAGATGTTGGAATTTATTTTAAAATACACTTAAAGTGGAGCTTTTTGAAGGCAGCAGAGATTGAGCTATGTAGATGGAGAAATGCAGTATTTGTAAGGGAATGTTTCCACTGTGTAGCTTTCTCTCACTTTAAGTCAAATGAAATATTTTGCAGAATCTGTTGTATTTATTATCAGTCTCCCTGCCCCTTATAAAATAGAAAAGATTATTTTCTACAGTTAAAGATTAGTGTTCTAAAAAAGAAAAATTGGCTAGCTGATAAAACTGTGTGCTGATACTGAAGAATAAAAATATTCTTCCAGCCTCTTCTTTCTTCCAGAAAAAATGTTAATTGGCCTGATCTGCTTTTTAATAGCAACATTTATTACCTATTGAGGCAAATAAGTTTGTTTAATTCCCATTTACTTTTATTCCCTTGGAAGAATAGATCATTTATATTTCATTTCATGTAGGACGCTCTGGACTTGAGCTGTCTTGCAGCAGAGAGAGCTGGAGAATGGAGCAACAACTGTATTATTGAAGAGCTCCATAGCCACAGACTGGGAAAAGCATGATCGGATGTGATTTTCAGAACAGATGCCCAAGCAGAGTTGGCAGTTAATTAAAAGCACTATGTACTTAATGATTAACTAATCACAGCATGATGGCATTCAACGGAGATGCAAGAAACTTCTCTGCTGGATTCAACAGAGAAACTCCTAATGTCTGCCTTCAGGGTACCGTACTTACAGCCATTTGCTTTTGCATTACCAGCAGAGACAACACGAGCAGTTAGTGTAGCAAATTTCATTAAGCATTGCTTAGTTAAAACTTTAAAAACAGAAAAGATGAGCTTAGTCAATACTCTATCAGCTATAAATATTGCACAGTTTGTCTTTAGCAATAGTATTCCACAGCCATATTGTCAAACAAATGGTTGCAAAGCACTATGAACATTTAATCATGCTTCATGAGGGAGCTATATTAAGTATTATTTCCATTCTACCAATGAGTAAATAAGGGACAGAGAGGTTACATGACATAAGTGACATGCCTGTAAATAACAGTCTGGAAAGTTCTGGATTTTCACCAACAGATGATATTTCTTTTATTTGCAATAGAATTACAGAATCATGCTTACAGTGCAACACCTATTCCTTTCAAGGCTATTTTCTTAATCTCTTTCTCCAGTATTTTTTTAAATCTTATCCTCAAGTATTCATTTCTTTTGCACAGAAACTGACTATCTTTTTGCCCAGATTTATGTACAGCACCTAACACCATAAGATCCTGTGGTGTCACAACCCAATTAAATAGTTACAATATTGCATTTCTGCATTTCATAGATTGTGTTCATAGAAAACCCAGTTATGTGCAAAATGTGATGCAGAAAGCCGAGGCGTTTTCAACCCAATTAGAAAGCAAATTTCTGGGAAATCTCTGGGGTGATTGCTTTCTTGTCACAATTCTGCTTCATGGTGTGGATGCAATCCAGATAATTAGAGCTAGAAAGGAGAATGACTGGATTTTAAAAAAAAAGTTACAGTTTGAATTCAGTGATGATACTGAAGAGAACATTTTAAAATTATTGTTAGAGATTGCCAAAGATAATTGCTCCAGTGTGAACATGTTTGGCAAAATAAACCGGCTACTTTTTCCAGTAGTGAAGTACTCTGCCTGGCTGTAAGGATGTCTGGGTCCTGCTCCTGACTCATGTAGGCTGCGAATGCAGGGTGCTAACTCTCAATTTTCTCAATTCTCAAATTTGTGAGTAGCAGTATCCAACATGGGAAGAGATGCTTGGAGTAATTAAACACGTACACCGTGCACAAGAGATTCTTGGCTAGAGCAGGCTATCACACCCGACACCAAGGCAAACTGTGGCTTATTCTCTTGATACAGTTTGAATATGATTTTCTTCCTTGCAGTTAGGTCTAATTCAGGAAAAAAATAGCATTTATTACCTCCATTGTCCCTATTGCCATGGCCACCTGGTCTGCACATACTGTGCTTCAATGTGAAATTAGCTTTTCCCAAAGCAGAGCTTTCAGAAGCAAAAACAACCCGCTTTTCTTTTTCAGGAAATAGATGGAAATAGATGGAACAAGAAGACTGGCTGGTGTCTCTGCGGTGGCAGCAGCCATTCAGCACGCATTTCTGTCGAGCCGGGTCTGCGCCCCCTCATCACCCTGATAATCCCCTCTGCTGTCTTTGCCCAGTCTTGCTGCACCAACTGCCCACTCTCCAGCAAAACAGATGAGCAGTGAGTTGCGGGCGAGGCACAGAAGATAAAGTTGTCAAGTAGAGGTCCAGTCTCCTGGTGTCTGCCTAAAGCCAGGATGTCCTTCTCTGGATCCGCATGGCACTGCTGCTGTTTTCTGGTGCCACCACAGACAGGGCAAGTTTGTTCTGCTCTACGTACCATCTTGTGGCTGTTGCCATGTAACTTTGCAGAGCTGAGACCTTGTCCCAGGGATTTTCGTGTGCTGAGTGGAGGACATGGACAGGGCAGCCCAAGGGTTGTTGGTCGCTGTCCAGAAGCCTTAAAAGGTGAAGCACTTGTAAAACTTCTGGATTTTTCAGTTTCAGGTCCCTGGTTGCACTATGGAGAAGCCAATGCAAAGTCCCTAAACTAATGATGTTTACAGGATAGTCATCGCTACAGTTAAGTTGTTTCTCAGCCCCCTCTTGTAAGAAGGGAGGCCCCAGGGCTGCAAGGCCATAGCATGGGTATGGGGCTCAGGAGTGGGAGTGCTGCTGGACTTCTGTTGCAGTGTGTGGTGAGTGCCTGAATCTCCAGATTCTGTCACCTCTTTTCAAAATGGGTACCAGCCTGTTCTGGTAATTTTCTAGCTGTTTTTCCCCATCCAAGTAGTTGTTTTTCTATGAAGAAAGACATCAGTGGAGATGGACCTGTCGATAAGTTTGCCAAGAGAGGTTGTCTGTCTATTAAGAAAGCAAAGTAATAGTTCTAGTCAGTGACTGACCAAGTTAGAGGCAAGAAGGAAATCAAATGGTAGCACAAACTGATCTGACAGTAGATCTTCTTTGCTGCTCTGAACAGAAAAGAGAGTAAACAAAAGTGATGCTAAAATGAATGCACTTGGTGCTTTCCCCATATAGAAGAATATAGTGTCCTTGTTTTCAAGGTAGAAAAACAAAGGGAAGAAGTGCAACGTGAGCAAAGCATGAAGTGGCTCCTCTCCATGGTAACATGTTGCATGAGTAACATCTTTTTGGTGGTAAGGCATGTAGGACGCTCTTGAGTCCCACAGGAAAAAAACATCTTGACTAGCTCTCTGTGTGTACTCTGGGATAAACAACCAACCACACCACGGGTAAGAGACACTTCAGATTGTATTCGGGTTGTGGGGTGTTACTTGGCATCATAACAGACTTGTGCCAACTTATCAGAACTTTCCGTGGTCATCAGAGGTGCTTTGTATTTTTTTTTTTTTAAACTGACTCATAAAACCAAGATTACTTTTAAAAAGTATCTGGGCAGCTCATTGAAAAGGCCATAGTTTTAATGGGAAATTACAGTGTTACAGTCCCTATTACAGTATCCTGGGCATAGAGGAGGCTGACATTTCTCAAAGGATGGTAATATGAAACTGAGAGCAATGGGAAAAGCCAAGAAAGGAAAACATTTATCTTGTTTCAGATTTCTCTGTACAGTTATGTTAGGATTCTTCACTAGATTTTCAGTCATTTCAGGACAAAACCCCAGAAAACAGATGCCAAGAAATGATGAGACCAGAAAGCATCACTTGTGGTGACTGAAGCACTGACTTGCTCTGTGGAAGGAGCCAGCCCCAGTCACACAAGCTCAACCATCGAGCCCTAATGTCTGCTGGCATGGCAGTCGTGGACCATCAGAGGGGGAGCTAAGTACAACCAAGCTGTGATGGTGTTTTCTGACCCCTTCCCTTGGTAGCTACTTGACGTTGTCCCTTCAAAGAAGAGCAAGCTAGCAGGAGGAGAGGATCAGAGAGAGAGTGGTGTTCCTGCTGATAGTTCAGTGTTTGTATATGCGTCCATCTGAGGGTGAGCTCTCCTCTTTCTCTGTCACTTCATGAAACATAGCAGCTAGTTCATGCTCTGACAGGAGCATTAATGAAAAAACAATGCTTGCCAAATGGAGAAAGAAAAAAAGCCACCAAAGCAACAACAAAAGGATGTTGAAGTTGAAATTTTCCAATAATGGAGAATAAGCAAACTTGCAAAAAGTACCTTTTTTTAAATGCCACAGACTCAGACAAAAAGACTGCTTGCAGTTAAAGCACTGAGCTGGGATGCAGATAGTTGGTTTCCACCACTGCTGAAGAAAGGCTACTTTAGATAATTGTTAGAATGTGAAAAAACATTTAGATCTGAGCTTTAACCTACACCCCTTACTTGCTAAATTGTTTTTTCATGCTGTGGACCATCAATGTCATTTATTGAGTGATAAATATAATTTTTCATTATCTTTGTCTCATTTTTATGTTACTCTGAGTTTATAAAAATGTCTGTTATTTCTTTTAACATAGGAAGAATTTCTAGGTGAAACTTTATATCAGGACTGATGTATTTTCTGTAAAGCAAGATGATAATGTGTAAAGATACTGGATACCACATGTCATACTGAGTAGGTAGTGCTTTCACTAATTTCACAGAAGGACAATAACTAAATAAATTTTCCAAAGTCTGATCCTGTATTATTTCCACTTGCTTCAAGGATTATCCAGCCCTTGTTAAGACTAGCCCATAACTTGCAAAGCATGGTAGCGGGGTAGATTTGTGAAGAGGTATGTGTACTTTTCCCTTTGCCATGTGTAGTGCATTGTAGTTTTTCTACCTTCCTTACAAAATAAATTTTTCTTATTTTAGAATAGGTATGCGTTAACTAACGAAAAGTTTCAGAAGATATGTCTCAGAGCAATACAGTAGCACTCCCTTGTATTTTTATACAATAAAAATGGATTTAAAAAGAAAGGCATGCTACTTGGAAAACAAACCCTGAGATCGATCAGTTGGTAGTGCTTGTTGCCTTGTAAACTTCTTGCTTAATTTTCAGCATGCAGAAGCTTAGAGGATGAATTGACCTTGTACAAACTTAGCCAACCTCAGCAATCTCCTGCCAGATGTGTGCTTCATTATTTAAGTGATACGGCACTGTCAGACTCCTTCTGAAATGAAGTGGACATGCCAGTGCAGCGTCTGGTCCTCAGATCCTTGGTTGCTGTAAGTAAAAAACACTGTACAGACGGAGAGCTGATTCCAGGTACTCCAGGGAGACTCATGTGGATTTGAAATGTTAATCGATGCAGTTCAGAGCTCTCTGAAAAAGTTCTGTCCTGAAGGTGGTAGAACTTCACAACTTCTGAGCTACTTCATGCCTCCAGTCTAAGTGTGTGTTTATAATGTGTTTCAAAGTTCAGGATTTAAAATATTTTGTTAGATTTGATAACAGATAAGCCTTAATTATTTCCATTTTTATACTACTCTCTGAATGTATTTGATTTTAGGCAAAAACAGGCTCTGCACATTTATAATTGCAAGAAATAGCATGCTCTCTTATTATAAGTTGGACTTCTACCCATTTCCTTCGGGGGGTGGTGGTGTTTGTTTTGTTTTTTCTTTTGGGGTTTTTGTGGGATTTTTTGTTTCAAAGAATTGGCATCACTGTGTTACTGAACACCTGTGAGACGCCCTCCTGGTGTGGAGAACTGAGCAAGCAAGTGCCCAGGACTCATCACTTGCTCTTTTGATCAGCAGGTTCAGGCTGGAGGGAGGGAAGGTGTTGCAGAGCTGAGGTGCCCTCAGTAAATGTCCTGATTAAGACACAACTGCTGCCCAGTTACAGGGGAGACATATGAAGAGGTCCACTGACAGCTACTGAAAGGAACTGGATGGTGTGATCTGTAAAATTTGACACCTTCTGTTTCTAAAGTGGGCAATATAAATGGTACAGCAGGCTCTGGGAGATCCACAAAGCAGCATAAGTCGGCAGAGGCACCTTGGAGAACAACCTGCTTGAGGAAGACAACAAGCAGAAATAGCTTAGCTGAATCAGTGCAAGCCATGTAATGAGCAGACTTCAAAAGAACAGTTTAAAAAACATACTGTGACTCTTGCAGAGAGCAGGAAGGATTTGTAACAACACTTATTTTCCACCTAACTTGATGATTGTTGGTGAATTTTCCTTTCTAAATAAACACGTGTACTTGGAGGCAACAGGATGGCAGCCCCTATCTGACCCCAATGTCTCCTTTTTTAGGAGACCACTTAAGAATTTCACACCTCACTTAGTGCCAAATTTAATTTACTATTTTTTTATAAAGATTACTTGCACAGTGTGGAGGCATTTGGTTTAAGCAGGGCCTGAAAGATTTTGAGCATTTAGAAGTGTGCAGCAGAGCATGCCAAATTAAGCTGGTTTTCTAAGCACAAGCAGTTTCTTTGATTTTCATTAATTTATTGCATGTGTAATTACTTAAAGAATTACGCATGGAGCTAAAAGAAAATTCTCTGAATTCATGGGGAAAAATCCATTTAAGCTTAACAAGGATGTACAGTACTGTGACAGTTAGCTGAATGAGAGCTCTTCTAATGATGTGAGGGATATTTTATACATTCCTGTACGCATTACTTTGGGGGGGGGGAGTTACTCTGTTAACTGATGATATTTAAAGCTTTTGACATTTCTTTATTTGCCCATTCAGTAATCCATTCAGCCTTCATGCCAAGCAGCTTCCATTGTAGCCTCCACTCCTGTACATCTGGTGGGTCTTCAGGTTCTAGATAAAAGGTTTGCATTGCGCAAGGTACTATACCTTGGATGTTGTATGTTGGATAAAACATTCTTGCTTCATAGATCTGCAATCTAAATAGACAAACCAGGAAAGAAGGAAGGAAGTGGATGGTGTCTGAGACATCTGCTCAACAAGACTTTGGGTATGAAAGCAGGGAAATGAACCAAAATTCATGAGTCAGTACAGCCTTCCACCTAGTACCAATACCTTTCTGCACCCATGGTGCAAGCCCTTCTTGGTTTTGGAGGAACATCTCCAACCTCTCATCAAAATCTACCACTCTTTTTCCTTTAAGCAAGTAATCTTATAATATAAATATCCATTGACCATACTAAGATATTCTCATGCATATTTGTGAATCAGGTCTTTTTTCAAAGCTATAGGCAAATTAAGCTTTAGCTGAAAAATGGAGCTGGTGTAACATGTTACTACAATTGAGATCCTAAACAGAGAGAGAGGGTTTGCAGTTAGCTCTTTCCCCATGTATCCTAGTCCCAAGCACCCTATGCCATAGGCTGTAGTTGGTTTCAGAGTGTGTGATTGAATAGTGTGTGAGCACTGAGAGAGATGCAGCTGGCTTGGGTTTCCCTTGGCCCTGGAGAGAGCGGTCAGGACCTTCTCCTCGGAGGAGACTGGAGACAATGGAAGCGTGCTGGCTTCAGCTTACTGGTCTCTTCTGGTTTCTTTTTCCAGGCAAGAAACTCTATACAGACTGACAGTAACAGAATAAGAGAGAAATTATCAACAATGTTCAGCTTAATCTCCGCTGCTGTTATTGATGAAATACATGGTATTGCTTGTAATACTAAAGAACAGTCTGGAAATACATGGAGAATGGAGAGGCACTGTAGTCAACCGAAGTGACTGACAGAAGGCTGAGAGCTTTCCCAGAGGTTTCCCATGTCACTTGGGTCAATCTTTGAATTTATCCATACTTTTCTTCCCATTTGTAAAATGGGGAGTCCTTCCTTACCACGTTCTAAAGGCAAAATGCATTGCTTGTGTATAGGTAAGTCTAAAAGGTCTCTTGAACCCACTCTCACTT
>VYZW01046014.1:69739-118317 GCA_013401315.1 Balaeniceps rex
CAAGAGGGTTTTGTAAATGGGCAAAACATGGAACAGAGCTGGTAGTATGTCCCATGATGCTGACAAGAGATCACCGAGAGCCTAGCTGGAAAGAGTTGCATAAGGACTCTTAAGTACATTTGATTTGAGCAATGTTCCTAATGCTGATGAGACTGGACATGCTTTATAGGACTACTTAAAGCTTGTTTTTATATTTTAATCATACTAAACTTTTTGACAGCAAGAAAACAAAGGAACCGTCTCTGCTTCCTCCCTGAAAATGTGACTCAGAGAGAAACTTTGGTTTTCTCTGGTTTAGAAACCTGGTAATATCCAAATGTGTTTAAAAAACCCCAACGAAAACCCCAAACCTTGTTTAACGCATCATCACGAAGAACTGCTTGCACTTTTTTTAAACTGAGCGCCTTATCCAAGGCGATGAAACCTTTCAGTAGTAAAGGAAGAAAATTGCCTTGGAATGGATGATTTCATTGGTCATCCATCTACTGCGCTTTAAACCAGAAAATGGTCTTTCTGACATCTCTTCCCACCATATATCAGTTCTCATTTTCAGAGTCTCTGTCTGGCAATTGTATATATTAGGGAATGCTGCTTAGTAGTAATAAAACATACTATGGATGTGATGAGATAAAATTAATCTATAATGCTACAGAAGAAGCATATGTTGAATGCTTCTCCCAGGGCTAAGTGGGGTATTTAATCACCAAAGTTTGGGTCTTTGGCCTTTTAAAATGCTTGATTACATACATTCAGGAGTCTTGGCCTCCAGGGCATTACACAGAAGTTTGGAAAGATTGGGGTTTGATTGTGGAACACTGCTGGTATTGATTTCTTCTGGTATTCACTAAAACATACAAAAAAATTTAAACAACACGTTTCTGGTTTTATCATCTCTATTATGATAAGCACAGGAAAATGGCATTTTTTTCTGAATCTGAATTGTGAAAATGATATTATGAGAGATTATGGTTCAAGATTATATTTTCACTTGTTTTGAGTACTATGAGTAGTGACATCTGCCTGCCTTAGAGATTGAATTAAAAAAGGCACTGCTGTCTGGTTTATTATTATTATTGCTCCTACATTCTCATGCAAGCCATAAAACCATTTTAGCATAAATTCCTTACGTAAATGCTATTTTTAAGTGCTATCAGGGTTGAACACCAGTCATTAAATCCTTCTGAGCAGTAACAACTGGGAGAATTTAATGGAGCCCCCATCAAAGATGAACATGGAAGAAGATGGAGAGATGCTTCTGTGCATGCTGCCTGCAGCCTGGAGGGGAACAGAGCAAGGAGAACCTCTATAATTTACTGTGCTTCTCTGTTGTAGGAAAAAAAGAATTAAAACACATAACCTAAACCAAAGCCCAGTAAAGCCTGTGGGAGGCTTTCTGTTAACTTCAATGTGTGCTACGTCTGGTTGATAGATTTCTAAAATAGAAAGCATTTCACATGGTGTGTTGAAGAGATTTTTCCGTGCAATGGACACATATAATGAGATCTTTCATTCTCTCTCTTTCCCAGATTTGGCCTTGAAGAAAACCCTAGGGCTGAATGTTGCTGAACTTGGGACAGAGTTAGATTCTGACCTGAACTTTGAGGACAGAGTCCTTGTCTATTCTTGTTTGTTGCTACACATAAGTTCTTTCTTATTTGCTGCTCTGTTCTTGGTTATCTGCAGGGTAAAGGATTCTGAACCAGAAATAGATTTGCACATGGAGGTCTGGGCTATGGGGGCAATAGCTCTTCTCTCTACCCCATCGACGGGGCTTGCTGGTTCTCTCCTGCAGCATGTCTTGTAGTCACAGANATTTTTCCGTGCAATGGACACATATAATGAGATCTTTCATTCTCTCTCTTTCCCAGATTTGGCCTTGAAGAAAACCCTAGGGCTGAATGTTGCTGAACTTGGGACAGAGTTAGATTCTGACCTGAACTTTGAGGACAGAGTCCTTGTCTATTCTTGTTTGTTGCTACACATAAGTTCTTTCTTATTTGCTGCTCTGTTCTTGGTTATCTGCAGGGTAAAGGATTCTGAACCAGAAATAGATTTGCACATGGAGGTCTGGGCTATGGGGGCAATAGCTCTTCTCTCTACCCCATCGACGGGGCTTGCTGGTTCTCTCCTGCAGCATGTCTTGTAGTCACAGATGTGTGGAGGGTTACTTTTACAGATAGATGCTGGCAAGTGTCTGTTTTTCTCAGCAAGAATCCACAAGGTAGAATACCTTGTAAAAAGTTAAGATTTGCTTTTCAGATAGTTAGATATGAACACACCAGCACGCCATTGTATCCCCCCAGTTGATTTGGTCATGTGTTACTTAGTTTCTTGAGTGGATCTTTGTAGCAACCACCTACATATCCCAAGTATCAGAAATATATATTTTTGTAAAGTGTTGGTTTCCTTTTCTCGGTGATTCTTGACAACGTGATTCATGTGAGCAATGAGGGATTTTTTTCTGTACAAAATAATGCATCTAAGAGTAAGAGAAAAGTGTATTGCCCTCTTTGTATCTGGGAAAGAGATATGCTTGCAGGGAAATCCCTTATTTCTCACCTAAATAGTGAAGCTGATGTCTTTGGCAAGTGCTTATCAGCAGCTGGTAGCCATGAATATTTTCATTGTACAGAGAAGCAGCAAGCTGTTTCTCATAGTGCTCAAAGCTGTGGGCTCTTGGGCAGTACCGTCAAGGTCTCTCATAGGAAAAGTGTTTGTGCTTTTGCGCCCCACACAAGGCTGTTGGTGCCATTGCAGCTTTGGCAATGCGCTGCTGCTGTCAGCAAAGCAAATCCGAATATTCACAGAAACAAAGGACTACATGATGTGATTCCTGTTAGTGTGTTGTGTTGGTAAAGTGGTCACATTCTGCTTTTCACCTATTCGTTTAAGCTGTTCTTCAGTTTCTTTGTTTCTTTGCAATTGAGAGAGATGAGTTTAGGAGGATGCAGATGAAAATAGTGCATGGAAAGAAATTTTCAATGAGGTCACTTCGCTGTTTCATCAGATGAGGAGGAGGTTAAGGACAACCATTCAGACTTGCTGTGAATGCAGATCTCTAGTAAAAGGTAGAGATTCTCAAACATTCATCAGACAGTTTATACAGGTATGTCATGTTTTTCAAATACATTATTTGCCAACAGGTTTATTTTTTTCTTTTCTCCCACAGTTCAATAGATTAAAAAAAAAAAGTCTGTTTATAGGGAGGGTTTTCTTCTGCATTTTGTGAAGGTATTAACACTGACACAGAGTGTAACAGTACTAGCATGTCATTGTTCTGATCCTTTTCTGTCTGCTTTGCCCTGATGTGAACGACTATGCAATGTTTAGGACAATAGAAACTGGCTCTATTTGTGAGTACGTGTGTGTTACGTGCTTTTAAAAAATCCTGTGTGTACGCTCACCTGCCCATATGGTGTATTACCAGAACAGGGCTTTGTGGGTTTGGAAGCTTGTCAAGTGCACTTAAAAGATTCCTTGGGCTGAGCCCCTTTGCTGTCCGAGTTCTTGCTCTTCTATTAACAGTTGGTTTAAACACCTAAAATACTTCATTTTGCCATGGATGCAATTCATACTTCAGAGGACATGGGAGTGATGGATGCTTTTTGTAACTGTGCTGTTGAGTTCTGCTTTTCCACCTTGGCAAGAACTCCATTGTGGTGTCTGAGTAAGCCAAAGACCACAGAAATGTTGAGCCTTCCCTGAGTGCCACTTTGGTTACCACATAAAGTTGTCTCTGTGTGCCTGGAGTCATTTGCTGTGGAATAGCTGTGCACAAAATCCAAAGAAGGGTGTCCCAAAGGGGGAAGGAGACCTGTGGATTGAGGAGGCCATGCAAATGAAGTCAATGAGATTTAGAAGAATCAACAATTCAACTTGCTTCTCTGGGTCTCATAACAAACGTCACCACCCCAACTGTGGTCCCATGTTGTGATGTGTCCCTTGCATATACTCTTTTTCCAGAAGTCTGAGCATATTTGTAGATAATTTCTATCAAAATAATGTGACAATTCAGGTATGTTTAATTGTTCCTTTACCCATGGCTGTTCATCATTACAAAGCTGAGAAGGCACCATGCTGGTGCGGGCACAGCTGCAGAGTGAAACCAAAAAACACAGTATGTTTTAGATGGATGGTAAGCACCATTCATGAAAACTCTTCTGATTAAAATTAGAACTGGTAACAGCAAGGCCTTTGTTTAAAAAAAGAAAGGAAAAAGAAGACAAGGAAAAAAGGAGAGATAGTATAAAGCCTCCTGCAGAGTGGGCAGAAGGGGGAGATGGTTAGAGTATTTCCAAAACTCTTAATAACCAGGGGCAGTGAAAGGAGGTGAGAGAGATGGAAAATCCTGCTCCACTGACAGGACCTACCACATCCCAGCAGCAGCCTGCAGGGGACTGGCAATGTTGTACAAAGGCGTTTGCAAATTCCCTAGAATACTTTTTGGTCCTGAAGGATGTAATTTAAGAATGCAGCTTTTTCTATATCCAACTGCCACATAACAGTACCAAGTTTTTGTGTTGTAGATGTAAATCATACACTGAAGTCAGGTGAGTCTCAACAGTTAATGTATGGACTGATTAGAGAGAGGATGGATCTGCAGTATCAGAAAAGTTCTAATGAGGTCAGGGCTGAAATACTACAAGAAATGCTATTTTTTTTCTTCTTTGTCTGGGACCCATTATCTATTTTAATTCCTCTTTATTGAAATATGAATCATGCGAGTCCTACCTTTGATTTGTTTCTTTATCTGTGCTTTGTTGACTTCATAGGTTATACAAAACACAGCAGGGGAGAGCTGTGAGACTATGTATCAAGCATTATAGTGCATTACAGTAATAACTTTTCTCCCTAGCACATCAGATGTTGTCATCAAGTTTTATGAGTATAGGTGTTATTTTTCTCAGAATCTCCTGAAACTATTCATCTTAATTAGCAGTAATATAAGCTTCTTCATAAAGTTAGAATACATTTTATTATGAAGAAATTTTGTGGCAAATGCACCTGCTTAGTATTTCTAAACAAAGTGATAAAAAAAAAACCAACCTGTGGCTCGGAAAGCTTTCTTTATAAAATTAATTTGAAACTATTGCTGTAAGGTTAGAAGTCGCAGTATTTTCCCCGTAAGGGACCAGATGGTGAACTCTGGTTTGTGGTTCGCAGGCTAACTGCTCCGAGCGCTCCTGAGCCCCATCCACACTCCAGGCAGACTCCCATAACTGCTGGTGTGGTGGCAGCATCCCAGGTACGCAGGTAGTTGTTGTTCCCTTTGTTCTCCTTGCTGTGATGTGACATGTTTTCTTATCGTTCTGTGTGAATACGTAGGTATTTTTTGTCTTTTGACCTTGATCCAAAAAGCTTTTTAATCAGGGGGCAGCAAATGCAAAATGGATTGTGTTATAAAATACCATGGTTTCAAAAGACAAACAATACAAAGAGATAATCCAGCTGTTGATGGCCAACCCTATGAACAGGTTTCTTAAATGTGGGCTCAGCCTGTTGCTCACCAAACTTTCAAGGTAAAAGAAAATATGGGCTAAATAGTCCCCGTTCCTTGAGCTGTGCATGGTTGTAAGCTGGCATACCAGTTCACGAGGAGCAGCTCCCCAGTAAGCTGGCGCTGGTATTGAGAACGTTGTTCCACATGGCGTTGTTTCTAGTCCCAGTGTTTTGCTCCTGTTTTTTGTTTTTTTTTTAAAGGGGTTGATGAATAGAAGACCCTGAATGAAGTGGTTTGTCATTTGTTTTCTGATGTAGCAAACAACAACAGTTGCACTGTCATAGCTGTGTTCAAGGCCTTCTTATTCATCAGCAGCCTTAAAGTAGCTGTGCCCTGTCTTTATAAAACACTGTAGATATTTTTTTTCATTAGTCGCAAAGTAGAATTTGACAAGAGAAGTGCTCGGACAGCAACAAGCAATAACAGACATCTTGTACATTTGAATAGGGCATTTATAGATTATTATCAGCTTTTTTTGCCATGGGGTGGTTCACCCTTTAAAAACGCTCAGTGGTATTCCAAACAGCAATGTTATCCTTGCAAGGTTTGCCTCTGGATTGAGCATATCCCCTTCACCCCTAAATTCTTTATGACCTCATGCTGGATACTGTGTGGCTTCTTGTGTTTAAGAGTAAAGGCGTCCTACAGTGCTGATTGTCTGAAGACCAGGAGCTGGTTTGGCACTGTGAGGCCGGAGAATATAATCTACCCTGCTCTCACTGGGGCCGTGCAGGAGTCAGCAAATGCACTGAACTTGCTCCCCCGTTCGTGGATCGTGTCATGCTGGGGGTAGCTCACATGCAGCGTGGCTCTGACCGTGCAAGGCTGCTTCATGGTTGTTGTCTGAGCACCCTGCACTTCCATTTTCTGTTTAAGTGGTAATCCAGTTGAATTAGCGTGCTTTTACCTATGTATTGCAGTCTTACCATATGAAAAGATTATTTGAACTCTGAGAGAGCAATGCACATTGAGTTATTTTTCCCCCACTGATGTTTTGTTTTCTAGTGTTGGATTGAGTATGTGAATTTGGGTGTCAAAACAGGTATCTCAAGTTCTGTAAAGGTGAGAAAATATGTCTGTGTATATGCAGTAAGCATCACAGCTTTGTGCAGGTTGTGATTACTCTATATAGAGCCTAGGCAACAGAGGTTATAGTAAGTGCTGGCATTTATAGAGAAGCAGTTGGTCCGTTCATGTCACTCAGTGCAACGGTTGCATCTGAAATTTGTTGCCCTTTGCTTATAGACTGATCCTGGTATTTGGAACACTTTGAGTGTTTCACTGCTCAGGTGTCCAGAATTTGAAACAAAATCAATTATAACTGCTATAGATCGGGGCGGGAGGAGGGGGGGCAGTTATGGTCATAATGTTCCAATGCCAGTGTCAGGGGAAAGCATCAGGAACTTTCAGCCAATGTTTGTTTGCAGACATTTCTACACAGTCTTAAAATAACAGTAATTGGTGCAGAAAAAGCAGGTACAGCATGATCTCTGCCCCTACAGGAAAGTAACTATATAGAGAGGTAATATAATGTTAGGAATAGAAAAAAATAAGATGTGATACAAAAATGCAAGTCATGTTTTAGATGGAAGACAGTTGGTTTCGCTGCACTGGCTTCTAATGGCAGTCTCTTTGCAGGATACTTCAGAAGTGATGGATTGAGGCACACACATAATGACCTGTTCCAGTCAGAAACTGAGACAGCCTCAAAGGGAGTTGCCGATGAGATCTATAGAATGAGACGTGTGAGTGTATACAAGAGCAGCGTCGGTACAATTTTGCATGTATATCTTCCTGCCAAAAAGTTTAAAAAAAAAAAAAAGTCAAGACTGCACATTTTGGAAGATTAATCATCTGAGGTTTTTCTTTAATTTATCACCAACAGGAATAATGTTCACTTTGTTTCTGTTTTACAGGGACACCCACACAGCCTTTAAAAAGCATAAATAAAATGAAGTCCACACAGGCTGTGGGTATGTGCAGCAGCTGTTCACATGACACTATATTTTAACTGCATTCATTTAATCATTTTTTTCCTGAGCAACTGTCTCAATCTGTCAAAATATTTGTAAATGGATTCAGTTTCCAGAGAAATTTGCTTTCATTAGCACAACAGAGAGACAGGGAAGGCTTATGCCCAGTGGGAAGGACAAAAGCAAAATTGTTTTCCATTGCAGGTCGAACAGCTCAGTCCTAAGGCGTTTGCCTTGATGACTGTGTGAACTCAGTACTCTCACTTAGCAGCTACCTCATTTCTAGTAGGAGACGTTTCAACAGACAGATTTCTCCATGACTGAACAAGCACAAACAAAATGGTAGGTGACAGAGGACGGCTCTGTATTTCAGTAAAGGAGGAGCTCACTTGGAGAGGAGGGATATTTGGGATGTGTTCCTGTTTTTACCCCTGACTCGCTGTGTCCTTCTCTTGTTTTGCTCTTCTGTGTAATGGGTTAGTGCTTCCTTCTTGTATCTTGGAAATCTCCATAGTCTGAGGATGCCTGGGGGCTGTGTGACAATTTACTACAGTAATTAAACAGATGAGCTGGTAACCACATCAGTTCTCCAGCAAATTCAGTGTCTGTGTTAGCCCAGCTGCCTTGTAACTGACCCTCTGAGTGCACAGGTGTGGGAAGAAGATCACTTAAGCCTCTTGGCTTTCCAAATCCATCACTGCCCTTTTTGTGAGATAACACAGATCCCTGCATTAGACTCATCAAACAGAGAGGAGCAATGCGTCCTGAGAAAGTGGTGATGAGGGCAGGTATCATCATGATGCATAATTGCTTTCCAGAACTGTCCTGGAGGAAGCTGGTTAAAGCACAGGATGTGGGATCGCTTTCAGAAGCGAAAACACACAGATATGCCAGCATTGCCCATGGACATGGTCTCACAGGCTAGTCTAACATCAGCTGCCTGCTGGCTACCACAGCAGCTTCTGTACCTGCAGTCACACCAAAGCTGTGCACCTGCAGCTGTAGAAATCCGCATGCTTTGATTGCACCCTGAAGGAAATAAGCCTTACAGCTCATATCAATATATTGAACTTTAACTCTGTTGTATAAACCAGAAAATCCAGATGTCAAGTCTACTTTTAAGCCCTAAT
Source organism: Balaeniceps rex (assembly GCA_013401315.1). Taxonomy (NCBI): domain Eukaryota; kingdom Metazoa; phylum Chordata; class Aves; order Pelecaniformes; family Balaenicipitidae; genus Balaeniceps; species Balaeniceps rex. The sequence goes on from VYZW01046014.1 coordinate 78,343, forward strand.
CTGTAGCAATGAAAGTGAGAGTTTGATGTGTTTGCTAAAGCAAGCGGATTTCTATGTGCACAGGACTACCTGAGGCCTTACAGGAGGGTTTGCAGGGTGAAGGAGCTGTTTGCGTTAGTTGTGTAACTCTGTGGATGTTTCAGTCTGGGCAGGAGCTGCTTGTAGGGTAACTAGAGCAAAGAACGTCATTGCCTTACACACAGGCAGTACCGAGCATTGGCCACACTGTCTGTTTTGGCATAGTCTTGAGCCCATCCTTTATGCCTCTGAATTAGGTTACAGGTAAGCTAGGTAAACCTTGTTACAAAGCAGAACAGTTGACAGCCACGCTGTCTTGGCCGAGACTGTTGTGTATGCTTCCCAGCTGGGACCACTGATGCTCTTGATGTGTCCAACTGTGGCTTAAGGCAGGTGCCAGGAGTCGGTGCTGGCCAACGGGCACTGCTCCCCGCTGGCGGAGGGGCAGGGACTTTCACAGTGCTTCTGCACCGTGACCAGGGCCTCCAGTCAGATTAATTTAGCTTGGACCACTGATGGAAAGGAGAAGTGGGGAAACACTCTCAAAGGCAGGTACTTGTTTCAGCTGCAAGACAAGGCCCTACCACCTCCTGCATTTCCCAGTCTTATGCCCCACCATATAAGCAGTATGACCTGGCCTAGAAAATATGCGGATCTTCAGGTGTAATTGTCTTTCCGTCAACACTCTTTGTCATGTTCTGACAGCTCCCAGAAATGCTAAAATCTCATGCATTTTACATCAAAACCATGCAGTCTGTTGATGTCAGAGCTGTGTACAGTGTCTTCAGTACAACAGAGAATTAGACCACTGATTATTTCAGTTATGGCTCCTTTTGCGTTCTGGACTTCATACTCATTGGTTAAGTGGCCAGATGTCCTGAAGTTGTTGCATACAGCTGGACAATAAACTGTCTGCTACAGAGAAATAGCAAAGGCCTTCCTACTTTATTAGGGTAAAATGACAGTTTTATTGACTGGCTTTTTGCCTTGATCATATTTACAGTGTTATACGCGACCTATTTAAATAATTTCAGTAGCAAGCTGGATAGTCTCTGGAAGCAGTTCTGGTTCCAGCCTGAAGTGTAGGTAGCTGTTTAATGGATACAATGAACTGTCATATAGCCACATGTTAATATGAAAAATAATTATTCCTCTGTAACAGCTGACAGTTTGTTTTGCTGCAGGCAAAATACAAAAAATGTACTTCAGTACATTGCCAGAATGATCCCAACTAGTTTGAGAAACACACTGCAGTAGCAAATCAGTGCTTTTACTACCTGTGTACAAGACATGATTTGTGGTTTTATATGTAAAAGAATCTACTACAGATGTTGTTATAAACACAAGTTAAATAATAATAAAAAAACCAAACAAGCAGCAAAGCCAAGAGCAAGTATCAGTCCACATCAAATGAATCAAGTAGTTGATAAATGAAGGATCCCTGCAGCTCCACCTACGGGGCTGTTTCTCAGGCTGTGGTCTTGTGGCCACTGCTGCTGTCTAAGACATCAGAAGGTCTTCTGTCAAAAGTGGTGAAGAGAAAAAAAAATCCTCCTAAAAAAGCCTACACACATTCCCACAGATGCAAGCAAGCAAAGTGCATGTGTGCATGTGTGTACTTGAAATTAACAGTGTACGTATCTTAGTTGGTTGTAAATTAAATTATTGTGGCAGCTTGACAGAACATGATCTTGGGAAGATGAGGTACTCCTTTACTCTAAAGACACGATTTAGAAATATTATTCTAGGAAATACAGCTACACTCTTCCTAATATGCTGCCCTGGTTTGCCGCCACACACGTACCTCAACTGTGCCAGCCTCCCGAAGTGCTGTGACAGTGCCGACTGTGTTGCTGGGGAGCAACTAGGCAGCCTCCTGCTTTGGTGTTTACATTAATGGCTGCACTTAATCATAATCATATCAGAGTTTTTTTCCTTTGTTGGTTTTATTCTTTTCCACTAATGCAGAGAAAGTCAAGATTTTAGAACTGCTCTGCTGGAAAATGTCACGTAAATATTACTAACCCGTGAAACCAGCAGGAGCTTTGCAGAGCACGCGGCCGGATCAGTCTGTTTGACCAGGCTGCGGCTGCGGGCGACGCAAGGCTGGAGGAAAGGTCTCGGATGAAGTCTAAACACGAAGTTATTGAGAGCTTTGCCGCACAAGGTTGCCAGGCCGATGTTTGTCCTCCGCGGGTTTCGGTGCGGCTGCTGTGCCGGCGCCGGGCGGCAGATGGGGCTGGTGCTGCAGGAACGGCCCCGCGCTCCCGGCCGCCCGGCCTCGCCGAAACGCTGCGAAGGCTGCGTGCTGTATTGCTTTAATAAAAAGAGGGGGGAGGAAAGGAGAGTGTTTCCAGGGACTCATTTCTCTGGCTATTAGAGTTAATGTCGCTTGGGGAAAAAGAAAGTGGTAAATATTAAGAACTTCCACTCAAAAATGTATTAAATAGCAGGCTGTGTGTCTTACAATTTGACTAAGCACACCATAAGACTATGCTCAAAACGTATTGCTCTATTTGTTTTCAAATGACTTAGTTAAGTAAGTAAAAAAGCCCAAACACCAAAAAACCCAACCACCACCAACAAAAAAACCCCAAACCAGACCCCCAAATCTAAGGTCTGTGTGAGCATGCTGGAAGACCCAGGAATGTCTCCATCCTCACCTGACTGAGAGAGTGACGGAGAAATGTGTGTACATACATGATGATGGGCACAGCCGAAGAGGGATATAAATGAAATAGTTTCAGAAGAGAAGGGAAGTTTGGAAAGAAAAAAAGTGTTGTGAGATATTCGAGTACTCAGAATATGTCAGCAATCTAAAGGGAAGGGTATAGGTATTATATAACAAAGTTTATTTCAGATTCTCTTTCCTGTACTAAGAATATGACATGATCCAATTGTATCAGTCCGTTATCTCATCCTATCTATTAAGTTTGCACAGCCAAATCCTTGACTATAATGTAAGTTGTTATATCTGAGCTGACTTCAGTAAGTAATGGCAACATATACCAGCTGTCTCTCCCTATGCATCCCCCTCCATCCCTGCCAACTCTTTGATCTTTTCTGGGAAGCCCTCCATTGTTCAACCAATTCTTCTGTCTTTCAGTGCTGAGTCTTAGGATGATTTATCGTCCTCTTCGGTCTCATGAAGTTTGCACTGTTCTTAGCCCTGGTGGTTGCTTCCTAATAGTCAGCCTTCCAGTTGTTTCCTTAAGATCTCTTACCTGCATTTGTTGTTTCTACTTAGGTACTTAAGCATCTCTCTCCAATTTAATTCTCCTTATTCTAATAGGTGACTTAAAATGAATACAACTGTTTATAAATAAGCTTAGTATGTAACTCCTTTGTTGCCTACAGCATGTTGCTGAAAGGGCTCATGTAAAAATTAGGGAAAATTCCACATGATAATCTCATCAATTTTCTTTCTGGCTAGGATAAATATTTGCTTAGCAGCCACAAATTTCTTTGAACATATTAGAGCTTACAAATGGAGTATGATATATACCTACTTCTTTGCCGTGTCAAAGGTGCTATATTTCTGTATGAGAATAAAAGACGTCTCATGATTCAGCTCCTTAAGCATTGAAGTTAGCCAGATTTTCACAGGAGCTTTGCTGCCATTTGGACACCTCAGTGAGAAAACTACTGGGCCCTGAAAATGTGGCTGAAAATAAGGGGAACCACTGAGTTTTAATTTGCTGATTTAGGGATGTCAAAATGGTATTTACTATTTCAAAAATCTGGACCCAAGTGGATTTGCAGTGTTTTCCAAGTAAAAGCCAATAGCTGTTGCTGCTAAGTAAAAGAAAACACTGTAAACCAGTGTCTCTGGGGAATTGCACAGGATGAATGTGTTAACTGTCTAAGCTGCTATGTATTAGCATGAATCCATGGGTTAAATCATTATTTGTAATTTGAGTTTTCCTGAAAACCTTCTAAAGAGAGACCAGGAAGAAGCTGCACAATTATTTTTGTTTTGCCTAATGAGCCTGGCTAAATAGAAGGTCACCTCAAAGTAGAATTTTTCGAGGATACCAACATTTCCTCATCCTATGCTGTGTCTGATAAAATAGCTGAATCTTGAGATGTGTGCTTCACTAATTGAAGGTCATATTAGCATGAATGGGTCTAACCTTGGCCGATAGCTACCATTTCAATTTAATGTTGGTTTTCTTATAAAGCAGAAAGATGTTTTTCCTACAAGAGAAAAATTTTTCCTTCATAATGTAATCTCATCAAATCTAATGTAGAATGGTATATTCACATCTATCAATAGTTTAATCTTCCCCCCATTTTAAATAATGAGAATGAATGAATAGAAATAAAATCCACATGCGATAGCAAAGACGTGATAATGTCATGTGTGTATATGTATACAAAACATCATGTGACACACTTTCTGCAGTGAATTAAGGCTTTGTTGATCTTAAGCAATAAAAAAACCAATTGGATTATAACACGTAGCTTCAGTGAAGGTTTCCAGGATCTTAGAAATGAATGCAGCGCTCATGAATATGGAAAAGGTTTCCTTGTGGGATTCGGAAATGAGGTGACAGTGCAGCAGCTGGCCAACAAGTCCATGTGACTATTGGTACAAGCGTATAAATATCACCCACTCCTGCAAGCACAAAAAAGATGTGGCGTATACAATCATTTGTTAAGTTGTCTCCTGTGCAAAAGAACTGTTGACTCAATCAAGAAACACAATAAATAAAACCTCCTATTGTTTAGGTTTTATTGTGGGGCGGGAGTGTTCCTTTGAAGCTTCTGGTGCTGGCTGCTGTCAGAAGCAGGATACTTGCCTCGATGATCCATTGCCCCTAATCAGGTCCGTTGTTTCTTATGAACCTAAAACTAGCACTTACAAGGTACTTAGGTCTTATTTTAGCATTGAGAATTGTTCTGAGAAAGGAGTATGACAGGTTCTTAACAGTTTTAGCTTCTATTCAAGTAGCAAGAAGTTAGGTGCATTTTTAGAGTATTTGGAGCTAGTAGAAAACAAAGTATTTTCAGATTAATCTCAGCTGATAAAACCACGATCCTAAATCAAAGTTCTCTGTAAATGTGCAAATGCTGTCCAGCATAATTGGCTAGAATTGCCATCTAGATGTTAAAGATACCAGTCACCACAGATAAGCAGTTATCAGGTGTGCAAATTAGTTTGCATATAAAATAGCTCTTGATGGGTCCCAAAATTAAAACTGCCTAGTTCCATGTGGCTCTGTTTAGTCTTACTCCACCAGAGACCCCCATCTGAAAGTTGTCTCCTTACTGATTTGGAACGTAATGGAGAATTAGATTAATGATAGCTGGGATAGTAGCATACTATAGGATCTTAGGAAGGGGAGAAATTACAGCTGCCTTTGTCTGAGCATCAGTACGTGACTCTGGGGGAGTTTCGTGCCACAGGCTGAATTTCTTGTAAGGACTGTAGAAACTTGTCAGGGCAATTGGCGTTATCGATCAAGGGGGGGGGGTGTCTGCATTTGAATGAGAAGAAATGATAATAGCATAGTTAGAATTTGTTCAGAGAGAATTTGTGGCCATACTAGAGAATGCTGAGCAAGAAGACAACTCTGAAGGGATGCCTCTCTGTTTCTGAGTAATTGGGCAGCAGGTTCCCAAGGCAATTTGTTTGTTACAGAATCTTTCTTGCAAAACTCTTTGCTGAAATATGTGGATTTCTGAGATGTGTCACCCTGAAAAAAATCGACATAGGGTTTCCTGCAATTTAATTTTGTACACATCAACACATTTCTTGATTACACTTCAAGCTTTCAAAAAAGATGCCAGTGTTTTCCTTCATGAAAATTAGGACTTAAATCTTCATCCAGTTGCTTTTACTCACAGCACTGGTCTCTGTGGACAGAAGCAGACAATGTGCACATGCTTTGTTCTCTATCCACAGCCCTGGCATACGTTCAGTGACGTTGTATAGACCAAGACATTAGTGCAAGCTCTGGTTTGCCAAATGCTGTCAGATCAGAAAAATGGTTGACCAAGCTCAGGTGGCTTATTTTTCATAGTTGTTGGGGTTTTGTTTTGGTTTGGCTTTTTTTAATAATAGGTCAGAGGAACAAAAGCCTTGTTACAATCACAGTATATGCCATGCATAAACCCTAATTTACAACTGCAGGGGAACACTGTATTCTGGATTACCTGTCAGCTGTAGACAGCGCCCATCACTTCAGAGTTACAACAAGGGAGAAATGGAAGGCTGCCTTTCTCTGCTCCCAGGTACTGTTCTATTCTGCAGTGCCATGGTGAAATATTAATTACATTTATCAGAACAGGATTAAATGTGGAATGAATGATTAATTATTTGGCACTGGGATAGATTAAAGTTCTGTCCAGGGTTTATGTATTCATTAATTACTTGTTAAATCAAAGCGACACTACTTTGGGGGAGGAGCAGTCTTTTCAGTTGTGTTGGTGCAATGGTTTGTACAATTGATTTGGTACTTGAAGATGCTTTCTGTAACAAAATAATTGTCAAGATAGTATATTTTACTTCTTAAGCATGAGGAAGAAACCATTAAGTGTGTAGCGCACAGTTTACTTCCTTGCAGGTCTTACCCTTTTATTTTTTGTCTTGTACGATGCTTTGAAAGGTCATTGGCATAGGGTTTAACGTAACACATCCTTGATAAATTTTTGCTATCACAGCAGAAGGGATAGGCTGGAATGGATTTACTCATGCCCCTCAGCAGGGGAACCTGCTATCAAGAGAGCAGATAAGTGAGCCTTCCCTGCTGGATGGTTACCTGCCCAGTACCTCCACTAGCGAGGTCATACCGTGCCAGAAGTGACATTATACAGTTCACATGTATTCTTTACGTGGATATGACAGCAGAAGGCTCATATTCATGATTGTATCTGCAATATATATCTTAAGAGTGTTTCTGAGCTGACAAGATTTTTCAAGAACTTTGGGAAGGTTCCACTTTTGTGTTGACGGTATTGTGTATGCGGAGATTGTGCTTTGTGGTATTTTCACTTAATTTTTATGGGGCTGATGTCAAGGTTGACTAATTACTGCAGTGATTGCTTGGGTCTGATAGCACTTTATGCATATAGTGGCACAGACTGAAGGCTGCCAAACAGTTCCACCTTTGCCCAGTTCTGCGTCTCTTAATGCCTTTTTTTTTTACTGGTGGCCATGCTGTTCATCATTGCTCATATCAAATAGCCGGTGCATTGCCCTGAATGGGAGAGTAGAGGGCCTTGTAGTCATATGTGTCATTCAACTCTTAGCTGATATTTTGTGAGTGATAAAAGCCATCATGTACATGCATTTATTTTCTTAGTATAAGGAATTCCTGTTTCTCCTCAAAAGACCTGTGCTCATGATGTTCAGTATTTAACAAAGTGAATCAGGACACAGTTTGCCACACTGTGACTGAAGGTTTACTAACATAGCCAAGTAAATACCTATCCTTCAGCTTTTTGCTTTCTCTGTTCTTGGCATCATTATACTGTAACCTCTTGGTGGTCCTGACTATGAACTTTATTGATACAGGAGCACTTTAATTCCTTTCAAAAGCAGTGCATATTATTGAGAGTGCAGAATCACAAGCTGTAGGTTTTTAGTGTTTATAAGAGATGCAGGGGTTGATTAAAAATAGATTCTGTCCAGGTCTATGTGGATGTTGCAATGTGAAGAGAAAATAACAGAACTGGCCAGAAGCCCAGGTACTTCTAGAAATGAAAAATGGAGAAAAAGGGTCAAAAAGTGTGAACACATTTCAAAAGATTAACCTCCCCCAAACACCACCACCACCACCCCACCCCGCAAACTCAGCTGCTTTGGGTGTTGCAAGGACCACGGGCAGCAACTGCAATGACTCTGTTATTCTTTTAGGAAAGCCCTGAAATTCCAGGGCTTGAGAAACAATATTATGAATGTAGCACTGCTGATAGATGCTAAAGAACATGTCACACTGAAGATGTGAAATACCACACTGAATCAATAAACAGGCCTCTGACTAACTGGAAACAGTGGTGCAGATTCTCATTTCTGCCTCATTTAAATAAATCCATGAATATCAGGGATGAAGTTGTGTGTCCCAGTGGTACTGTGTCATGAAAGGATATTCACTAACCTAAATGTAGGGGACATTTTGGGGGAACATGCCTTTTCTGCAAAGCATTTCCCAGGTTTTGGAGGCTCCTGGATTTGTGAGTTGTCATATTTATTAGTCAATTCCCACTGCTCACCATCATTATTAAAAATGACAACACCAGTTTTTGTATCCTGGACTGACTATGTTGTATTGGTCTGAGTAATAACATTCTTTATTTTTAAGTCGAGAGCATTTTGTTTATGTACTCTATACACAAGGGAAAATATACTTCTGCTGTTGCTGCAATGCACAAGGGACAGTTAAATCTAATAAGTTAATCTAGACTTCTAGAAACAAAATTAAATTTTCAAATAAAGGCAAAGTGACAGCTAAGGCATAAATCTTTTATTTAAAATAGAAAATAACCCCATTCAAATGCAATCAGAAAAGACAGATGTAGGTAAAAAACAAGTAGAGATAGGATATATGGTGCATAAATTTGCTACGTCTGTGTGATAGATCAAACAGGGTGACCTTAAAAATGTTCCTAAAACATCAGCTAAAATATGAAATTTGCATATATTTAAATACTGCTTGTTAATGTAAGTTGGACCAGAAAGAATGTTAACACTGCAAGTAAAATACAGCACAGGTGTAAAGTGTACAACAGAAAGGTCACATTAGTTATCAGAGTGGCTGAAATGTAAATATTTACTAGCTTGGAGCTGGCAGGAAGTTCTATAAATGAGAAATATTATCTTCCACTGTTTAATAGATCTTCTCAGGTATAATATTTAGCTGAAAAAAAGACCTTGATTCAGCAAAGTTCCTGATTAACTCAATGTTTAACTTCAGACATCCTCTTAGATCCAAATTACCTTGATGGAACTACTCACAGATGCAGTTTTACTAGAGGCAAGGGCAGGTCCCTCTGATGAAGCATGTTATCAGGATCACAGAGGGTGCTGTGAAATTTTACCTGCCTTCGGAGTGGTAAAAGGAGCTGTTTATACTCAGATTTCTCAAGTATTTTTCATTTTCTTTTTCTGGGTGCAGATCTGTGGTGGATTGTTGGGTTTGCTTAAGCGTGGGATCAGATTGCTACTTGGAAGGTAGCATTTATTTCCTATTCAGGAGAGGAAATGTAGCTTTTCAAGAGGACCTGATATTAAATCATAAGGAGCTCTTTTGTGTAAATACTCTCCTTGGACAAAAAGCTGCCTGGGATTTCTTGATTCCTGCTCTGTCATTCCCTTCTGGATACCTTTTCCTCTGTCACCCTGTCCTCACAGCAGTGCGTAAGCCATGCTGCTTCCTGGGATAGGACACGTTTAGATCCAGTCCCCCCAGGTGTCTGCAGTGAGTCTCCTGCTTTTTCATCATATCCTCAGAACAGGAATTTCTCCAACTACGCAGGCAATGGCATAGGCACCTCTTGTTCAGCTCCAGCCCCCGTAAAGAGTTTGAGACTGGCTTGTCCATCTGGTCGTCCCTGGAAGTACATTCCAATTATCTCCTGGTTCTTAATAAATCTGCATTTTCTAGAGATTTCCACTGTAATTGGATCAGTCATTAATGTAGCCCAGATTTCTCACCGTATTCTGCTGAGATTACATCTGTTCCAATACAGTGTCCCGGTTAGAGCCAAGATACCTGTGTGACTATGAAAAAGGAAATCCATTTGTAAAATGTTATAAATATTTTGACATACAATATCACGATAAAAGAAATGTAGTTAATGCTGATAGCATCGTCCAGCCCCTGGGAACAGCAGGTGGATGTGTGGATGGCTTTCCAGCACTCCAGACATGGACATAGGTACTGATAGGCACAAGGGGATTTATCCTTTCAATTTGCTTGTTTGATGTTTTGTTCTGTTGTTTTGTTAGCTCATTAATGTTCTTTTATGTGGGTTTTGTGAATGATTTGCTTTTAAAGTGGTATAATTCTGAACGGTCTTTTTTTGTATTCATTTCTAGGAAGAGTATAAGTTCTTCAAGTCATTGATTAGTGACAAATGCCATCTTTGAGAAGTTCTCTTAATCTTTGGGATGTCTGTTTTGAAGGTCACTTCCATTTATTAAAGGGTTGCAACTGTACACCTGAATATTTCATGAATTGTCAGTATTGTTTCTTGCTTTTGCAATACTTCTCCATAGGAAAAAAGTCAGATAACAAAAAGATTTTTAAAACGCTACCCAGAAAGCTACATACTGACCTAATATTATGTTGTCATAGGTCAAGTTGGATTGTTTCTGTCACATCTGTATTACATAACACAGGACAAATCAAAATTTGAGGTGGCATATATGTGCATTATGGGAATACAGTCTTTACACTGAGTGTCAGCTATGTGGTGTTGTTCAAGTTGTACATATAGACCTCTGGTAACAGCTGCAGCATATAGGCTGAAAACACAAAACCAAAGAGCGATAGAAAATAGCCAGAGGGGCTTGCAGTAAAATTGTGTAGATTAATCACTGGATCCCCTGGAATGTGTGGCATGCTACAGATCAGGGGCTCCTTTCTTTGGCCTCGGTTGCTGAGGAGTGTCATTCTCTGTGTAAGGCAGGATTTGGTGCGTCATAAAAAGCACAACTCTCTCACTGTTCCTTGCTGAGGGCTCTTCCTGCACGTTGCAGGGGTCTGTTGTTCAATAACAAAGGTCTTAGATTCAGTCTCCACTGATGATCTGTGTTTAGGTGTGTTATGTTTGCGCCGTCTCACCTTGTGGGAATGGACTGTTGAAGAGAAGGTCCTTCACACTGTGGGATCATTAAGTCCAGGTTTGGTCTGTGACAGAAACTTTTCTATATGTTGTTACAATAAAACGTGCCTTGGTAGGAGACATTTTAGAAATGCTGCTTGCAAGAATACATTAGAGTAAAATTTAAAATTTGCCTGTACTCCCAGCACTCCGAAAACTGAACTCTGCTTCCAGGAGTATATGAACTTCATTCACATATTGTTTTCTTTAAACACTGAATTGAAACATTTGGCTGCTTTGTAGACTGATTGGACTTATAGAATCGTTAGAGCTTGCTAATTTAGGGAAATGAGGTTCATTTGTTTACAAGAGACATGTTCAAAAAATGATGCACTGTTCCAGTGTGGTCTTTCCTATATATTAGCCACAGTAGAGTACGTGTATTGGGGCAGCCAAAATACAAGTAGACAATTAGCTTTTCTACCAGAGACTAGTTTTGTTAACACTCCCTTGATTTGACAGCTGGAATAGATGAATGTCATTCCTGACCTTTTCAATTTTACAGCTTCTTCACTTTCGTAATTCCAACTCCTGCAGCTGCAGCATGGAAATGAACTTTAATAACGTTCCCCAAACTCTTGAAAATGCATTTCTTAACAGTTACATTTTACAATACTCTGAACAATATGAACCTTTCATATCACTGCTTTTAAAACGATAGACTAAATGCAATTAGCATTAGCAATTAAGTGGTGGACATTTCTTGACTCCTTTTGTGGAGCAGATCTGAATAATCAGACATTAGGTATCCACATTTCATTGTGATTTATGATGATGGAAAAAATTATTCTGCCCTGAGTTTTAATTATTGCTGGAAGATATTCTCTAGGTTCTTCTATTGATGCCTTTCATTTAATGTTATAGGGTCAAATACTGTTCACTTTATTGGTGTGAATAATTCTACTGAAGCTAATACAAGTAAATATAAAGAGCAGAAACCAGTTATAAAATGTAAATTCCAGAGGTATGATTGTGTAAGCTGTTGTATTCCACAGAAATCAAAGTAATGACATGATGTTGTTCTAGATGAGACTCTGCTGTTCTTAATGTAGTTAATCACAATCTGCATTCATGTTAATTAAATTCAAGTTAAAAAAAGAAAGGTTTAGAGGGGCTACCATCACTATGGAGAATGTGAGATTAAGTAACTTTAACTTAAAACTATTATTATGGGTTTTTTTCGTCTTTTATACAGAGTAAGACTAGTCCAGGTTTAACTATCCAGAACAGGTAAAGCTATAGGATTCAAAATTGGGAAGCAAGGTGAAATTGCACAGCATAGCAATGCTAACCTTTGAAACAACAGCAATGAAACTGTTAGTGATGTTACTTGATGGGCTGCAGGGGTGACCGGGGCCCATTAGCTACCGTGGCTGCAGGGCTTGCGGAGAAGCTCACCAGCAACAACCTCTTGCTCCTCCTCCTGCCAGACAGCCTGGTAAAGTCCACAGTGTATTAACCGCTTTTTAATATATTCTTATAGTCCTTTTGAAAGGCTCATTTCAAAGCTCTCATGTAGCTAATGTGTTGAGCCTCTTCTGAGAGTTCAAATATCCTAATGAGATTAACTCATTAAATAACTGCCCATCACTTAGTTGCTGATACTCTGATTCATTTGTGGCACTGGAAGAGAGAGCTGCCTGTGAAAATGTTAGCACTGCTTGGAGACGATTTCTCTTTGAATATTTTTAGATTATTACATTTTCCACCTTAGATAAGTCAGTGTCATTTCCCCTGTCACACAAATGGATTGGGCTGTGCGGTAACAGTCTTTCTCCCTTCAGGTTGGTCAGGCAAAGGTGACAGGTTTTGCCACCATGACATTACCTCCTTCCTCAGGAACGAGACTTAAGCCTCCCTGTGACTAGTTAGTTGTGTCTCAGGGGATGGATTCGTCGGTGCTCACACAAGCAGAATGGCACAAATGCCTTCCACAGAGCCCAAGGAAGGAAAAAGTAAAATCACTTCACCTCAAATTTTACAAATTAACCAAAACCCACAAATAAAATACACAAATTAATATTTATGAAAGAGCAAAAACCATGGCAGAAGACAGAGGATAGTGCTAAACCTGCATACTGGTGTCAAGTGGCAGGAGATGTTACCTCCCTTTAACAGAGGTGGTCTGAGTCTCACTTCTGCTGCCTTATTTGTGTCCCAGTGGTCAGGGAAAGCTTAGGAGTGAGTGGCTCTTTGAGGAAAGGCCAGAAAGGAGTTTGGTTTTGGAAAGCCTCATGCAGGGAGCAGGTGAGCCTTAGCGTGGAAGCGGGTGGCAGAGGCGCCAGGACAGGTCCACGCAGTACGACCTGGTTTGGCTGCCGAGTTACACTGGTTGCTCCAGTTTCAAGAAACAAATGTTCTGTCCCTGGACAAAGGACACAAGTAATGCCAAGCCTGGGAGATTCCTCTGAAGAACTGGCCGGCCGCTTGGCTTGCTGGCATGCTTTAGCTTTAACGGGCCTGGGAGTTTCCAAGCAAGCTTGCTCACAGAAGTGCTCAAAATAAACAAGTAGCTGTTGCTGTGACCGTGCATGCACACATGGGTAGTGGCTTACAGGAGTAACCTTTGGGAAAATAACAAGGAGCCCCATGTGCAAAGCTCTAATTTGAGAAGACCCCACATAGCACAACCAGCACATAGCCACGTCACTTTAAGGCATGATTTGAATGGTCTGAACGAGTTGGGATCTTTCTGTCTGGTCAATGAATCTGCACTTGAAAATTAGACACGCGCTATTATGATGACTGATTAAGACCACACTGGTATTGTGATGATACTAGTGTATAATCAACAACTTAATTTATAGCTCTTAAGGATATAAAACAGTATTAGATGCAATGCTTAAAAGATACAAGATGTTATTTTTCTTATAGGCTATGCTTCTCAAGTGTTTATCTACACACAGTCTTTCTGGTTGCTTCTAGAGAAAGCTCTGGTTTCTTGATAGTCAGCTGTCCAAGAATCTTGACGGGTGCTCTTAACACTTCTCAGTGGCATGAGTCTGTCTTGCTGTAACTCGGCAGCCAAACCAGGTCGCACTGCGTGGACCTGTCCTGGCGCCTCTGCCACCCGCTTCCACACTAAGGCTCATCTGCTCCCTGCATGAGGCTTTCCAAAACCTGAAGTTTTTTTGGTGAGCAAAGCTGGTCAAAATTATGGATTTGAAAATAAAATGTGAAAGGTTTGACTGTTGGGGGAGAAAAAAATATAAACAATATCTCTGTTATTTTTTTTCCCTGGTTTTAACCCATTCGAGTATTGGTTAAACTATTTATAATAACAATATTTTGACTGTTGAATTAGGCTAGAAAGTAAGAAAAAAGGGAAAGGTTTTTGTCATGTCTTTTTGCAGCCATGGTCTCTGGTTACCATCAGCGATAGAGGGACACAGAAAAATTCTTAATTATCTGCACAAGGACTCAGTACATGTTCATCTCTAAGGTGAACAACATCCAAACTATTGAACCTACTAAAATAAATCCTTCTTAGGTTTGGGGTTTGGTGGGGTTTGTTGTTGTTTGGTTTGGGTTGTTTTACTTAGTTGAATAAGTAATTTGAAAACAAATAGAGCAATGCATTTTGAGCATAACCCTATGGTTTGCTTAGTCAAATTGTTAGACACACTGCTATTTAATACATTACTGAACAGCCTAGGATGTGACCCTAAGCACCAAATGTTGGACCTTAAATTAGATGTATTTTTACTTTTTTTGCATTGTAGGCTAATCTGTTGTACTCCAGAACTGTCCTCCACATTCTTGGAACGTAATGATTGCAATGCAGAAGTGGAAATGTCTCTGTTTCCTAAGGGTGGACCCTGTTTGGGCCTCTTCAGATGAAACAGCAGTCAATGTCTGTCCAGGTGCAGCGGCACTAGTAAATAAAAGAAAACAGAGAGCAGCAATACTTCATTGCTCATTTTTGCTTGCTGTAGAGTTGTTCCAAAGACAGCAGAAGGAAATGGGAAAGGAGGGAAACTGCCAAAGTCACATCTGTACCTAACTGTGTCTAACATTATCTTTTATGTCAAACTGTTATCATGCCCAGGAAAAAACACTGGTGTTTAGTGCCAGCTGTCTGCTTATTACAGCAAAGGAACTGGGAGAAGACACCAGGAGCAAGGCAATAATTAAAGAGATATGGTACCTCTGTATTATTGACACTTTTAGGTATTAGCAGTGTCACTTTGGGATAGTGGGCAGCAGGCAGCGCGGTGTGGAGGTAGGAAGTACATGGTCATGACTTGGACACGCAGCTGAGTTGTGACAGCAGAGCTTGCTGCCAGTCCACTTTCCGGGAGGGAAAGGGCAGCAGGAGCGCTTTGGAAGAGCGTCCAGCGCAGTTGCTCAGGACTGGCCCTGGCAGTGGGCATCCCAGTACGGCCTTCTGTTTGCTTCAGTGATGAAATTTGTTGACTCAGAAGTTTGATCAATATTTAATGTGAGAGACAGCGTGTTGATGCTGATTTAAAAAATAAGTGAATGTATGCTGTTATCTCTGTGCTTTTCACAGATATGAATGATGGCAGATTTCAATATTACATTCAGAGTTACTCTGGGAAAGGATGTGCTCAGCCCAGGGTGCAGCCCGTGGTGCGAGGTGTGCTCTGGAAATGCAAAATAGTAACAGTTTACGTTAATAACATAAACCATTGATTACATGTGCTTTGATGTGAAGACCCACGCCGCCCATTGAACTTGTAGCTGTAGTCAGGGACTGATTCACCACGTGATCATTTTTAGGCAAGCAACTTCTGAATCATGGGCCTATAATTGCTTCAGATTCCTGTTATTGATCTCTTATGTCAAAATAATTGAACTTTATGGCTGATTTCTGATGCTTATTGAGAAATCATATAATTACTTCCAACCAGCTGGGAGTCAATAGAAGTTGAGTACATACCACTACTCAGAGTGCTTGATATATAAATTTCCTTCCAAATAAACACAAGACCTACAATTTATTAATAAATCTAGGAGTCTGGATGCATGGTCCTAAGTTACATATTTACATCACCTAGTATTTGTAGTACCCGGAATATCTGTTATGCATTTGTATATAAAATACACCTACTTCAGCCCCAACCCTACAAGCTGTGGAGAGTGCTGTGCCTGCAGAGAGCCACAGCAGGGTCTGCACCGATGCAGCAGTCTGACATGCAGAACAGGGATCAAGGTCTTGTTGGCCAAGCAAACACTATGAAGTGCTGGGAGCCAGCATGTTTTATTGTGCTGAGGCTGACTGGGACATGTCCTATAAAACACCAAAAACTCTTCTCTTTCCACTTGAAGTTCACACCAGTCTAGAAAATCCTGTTCTGTATATCATTTTCTTTTTTAGCTTTGCCTTTACTCTTTTGTTTATACGAATGAACTGTCTGGAGCCTTATTTACAAAACTCTGTATCCAGGACACAAACATCCTTGTTCTCTTTCAGAGAGGGTCTTTCAGAGTAGACATACACGTGCAGTTTGTTCTTTAAAAAGCTCATACTTCTATGATTTCACAACCCCCTAACATTTTTGTTGACTACAGGATGGTGACAAATAAACACTTGTAATCCTTTTGAACAAGCAGTTTAAAAAAGCTCCCTGATAAGCTGAAACTCTTTTCTAGAATGACTTGGGTTGAGAATTTTCACACCCCACTGCTGATGGGGAATAGACTATACAGTCTGTATACACAAATACACACAGCTGGCAAGGTACTTAAGTGATAAAAAATGTTTTATATGAAGGTAATGAAGACTTTGTGTTGCCTAGTTGAATAGCTTTAGCTGTCAATTTCTAGATCAAATCCTATCTGAGAAAACACATTAGCTTTACTGTGTCTTGTTTCCCATGTAATCACTGTGCTGCTAGTACTGGTTTTATTCACTCCTGCATTTATTTAAATATTGTTTTAGTAATTCTCTTTCCTTAAGGGGAAAGGAAGCATTAATCAGCCAGTGCATTTAGTACCTACTTACATTCATATCTAGACAATGCAGTGATTTAGAATTCTTTACACCTTTTTGCAGGTTTTTCATTATATTTCTTAGTGTCTTGAGGATGCCTTTCCTCATGACACTTTAAAATAAACCTTTGCAAAATGAATAGCTTTCATTATGAAATCAATGATATTCCCTCTAAACATCAGGGGCAATGTCAAAGAAAAGCTACTATAATTGCTAATGCTGAGCAGTTTTGTTATGGCCAAACTCTACTTCCCAGATGTCACAGCAATACAGTCATCACCTTCCTCAGCACTTTTGCCCTCCCTTGTCACTGTGGTTCTTTCTCAAGAAAGTGATTGTCAGCCATGTCTTTTTCTGTTCTTATGTCTTTATTCTGTTTTCTGTTCGAATTCAACCTTAAAGCTACCCTTTTCAGCAGAAATGTTTAAAGTTTACACTTGTGACTCTGCATAGCAGGAACCCCTGACCACTGCCTCTCCTAAAGCATGATTATAAGGATGAATTGTAATTCCGAAGCACAAGAAGTAGTTATTAAGAACTTGATGTATGAATTTTAATTCCAGATTTTGGGTTTTTTTCAGGAAGATCTACCATGCAGACACAGAATACTGCCTGGGACCAGCACAGTCTACACTCTACTCTTCTGAGTACTATGTTAGCTGTTAGACATTTTAATATGAAGTAGGGTCCATAATTGCATTTTTAAGAAGCCAAGTCCAGTGTGCTTACTAGGACTAGTCCCTGGGGTGCTTGCTGCTTGCACTGGTTGGGTGCAGGACTGCTGCGTTGGCCGTGCACAGGTAAGTTCCCCGAAGTTCTGTTCAAGATGAAATGAGGCACAATCATTGTTTCTGAATGTGGACCTTTGTTCTTACATGTTTATCTATACCAGCAACAGAAGTAATGTGGACTAATAGGTTTGGTAAAAGGCTTATAAGTTAACAGGTAGAAGTACTCAGCGGCAGTTCATTAAATGCAGGTAGTGTGGCTGTTCCACTTTTCAAGGTCTTGCCAAGGTGCAAAACTCCATCAGCCTCTCTCTGTCTGAGAGAGACACGGTTTCTTCCACTTCCATTTTTTAAGCTAACACTTACATTAAGCTCTGGTTCACAGGAAAATGCAAATGAAATCCTAAAAGTTTGTCAGCATCTTGATATTGTCTTGATTAAAAACAGTTTAACTTGTTCTTCCTTTTTTAGTACAGAAATAGACATCTGAGTCACTAATTTGTTTGCCCTCCTTGAGGCTGTTGAAATGTAAAAGAGATGAGTTAGCAGCCCCTGGCAGTAGGGGCTATAGCGGAGATGCTGACAGACTTATTAATAGTGTGGTCATACTACCAGGCATTACCATTACATTTCAATCAGGGAAGTTACTTTGACTTCTTTAAGTAATAGCTGTAGTTAAACAGCTCTTTAAAGCTCGTTGTAACACTGTACATGTTTAGATGATTGACTTTTTGTCATAACCAGGGTACCATACCAGTGGTTATCCCGATGCTCTGTTTTACTTCAAAGGCATACAATTGTCTTATCTCGTTCCCTGCCTTAATTACTTTAAATGTACTGACAAGCACAACTGACCAATTAATAGTACTTTTTCTCATCTTATCTCATTTGTTATCCATGATGCTCTTCCATTTTGTAATTACTTTTCAATTTTTCATGACTCAAAATAGGAGATGTACATAATGAATACAAATAGCAAATTGATTAAATGTAACATGCATTGTAGCACCAGTGAGATTGTCATTTGTTATTAATGAGAGAGATTTGTCAGGTTCTTGTGAAAAGGCTCGTGACGCACAGCAATCCAAACCTAATAGCTGTAAAACTGTAGCCGACCTTCAGCTGTTTAATTGTCATGCAACACAAATAGGAAGGTACGCATGATTTTCAAGATAATTTCATATTTCTCTGTTTTGATGCCATCTTAACATTTTGGGGCTTAATAGCAAAACATGCAAGCCAGGTTAACTGGGAATATTCCAATAAATGGCGTGTCATTGTAAGGCACCAAATTTCAAAGCCAAAAGCTGTTTTGTAGGAGCCAAAATACTGATTTTTACAAGGTTGAAACTAAGCGAGGCCTTTGCCTGCGCCAGTGTGGCCAGCAGCTCAGTAGTCAGGGAGCTCATGCAAGAAATGCAGGAACCTGCTGTTCAGGTGTCTCTGCCGAATTTATCCAGACACACAAATATATACCTTTTGCATCCTTACTAAGTTACCAGCCATCAGGCAACGGGCTGCTCCAGAGCCTTATTCAATTGCTCCTGATCAAACTGGTTCATTTTACATAAATACATCTATTGAAAGCTGGTTGTCTGTGTACTGGAGGGAAGTATTTGCTATTTGAGTTGGTGGTTTTGAGGGATCTCTTCCATGCCAACATCTGGCAAGAAGTTTATTTGATATCCAAAAACTTTTTGTGGAATGAGGAAAGTTTTCTTCATTGTACTGCAGAGAAACAGCCAGGGAAGGCTCAAAAATGAAAATGGCAATGCAGGAAATTATTTCCCAACCTTGAGCCCTGAGCCTAAAAATCCAAATGGCTGAATCCTTGTCCCTCACATGCAGCTCCCTCAATTTCAATGTGGATCAACAAAGGGTCTTTTCCAGAATCAGAGCCTTGATAACACTTCAGTTCTTTGTTGATGTACATTGCTTTTGCTGTATTAACTTCAAAAATACTTTGCACCAGGTGAAGGTCTGCCTCCTGGTCAGTTTGTTCTAGCCATGGAGCATGCTCAATCAAAAACTACAAAAAAACGTTTTCCTTTCAAATTAAGTGTTACAGTGGGAACATCAGTATTACTTACGTGAGTTAATAAATTAACTAAAGACTAAACCTTGTTATTTAATTCTTCCAGCTTCTGCTTTCATAAGTGAATGTAGGGGTTTCATGAGCATTATTTAAAACAAAAATTTTGATCATAAAGCCTTTGAAGAAAAATGTTATGCAGTTGTTACACATCTCAAGGTGAGGAGAATCTTTGAAATTTACTCTGAAATTAGAGACCTTAATCTGCATAATTTATACACTGAGTATTCATAAAAAGGACTACAATTGAAACTCACCTCTCATCAAAAGTAAAAGGGTGGAAACAATGGCTAAGACTGAGGCAGGGAAATGGTGTTATGGATGTTATTTCCTAAATATTTTCTAAGGAACAGTTTCTACCAGTTACTGAGGAAATTAAGGAAAAGGGACAAAGCAACAATCATTTCCAAGTAATAGTTCTTTTTTCTTTTCATTATCTGTGCTGTCTGCCCTCAGATCTCCTGCATTGTTCAGATTTCAAAACATTTCCTGCTGTAATAGACAAGCAAGAGACTTTCCACCTGGGCAAGGAGGAGAGCTTGGCTCCTGCAGCGCAGCTCTCACCCAGGGCAGCACTGGATCTGCTGCTACAGGCTGGTACCGAACAGCCAGCTCAGGCATGTTCATTAATGATGGATAATTTTGCTAGGCTCAGAACTTGGTTTGAATAAACATGTAAATATTGGGCTATAATTTTCAAATAATAAGCTGGACTTTCCCCCTTCTGCTTATTTTCTTTTCCTGCCTCCTAAACATCCTGGAGGGACAGGATTGCTGCTTCTTGCCTTTGGAAACACTTTTGGCTCATCAGGGTTTTCCCTCTTTGCCCTGCTACTGGCAGAGTTTATCTCAGGGGTGCCTGTTTTATCTCCAGAAGGGACCTTATTGCTAAACAAGAGTCCTGGGCAGGATTTACACCATTCCTCTGGAAACACAGGAAGCTTGTCAATTCCTGCTCATTCACAGACTCATGTCACCTTGTCAGGGACTATCGCTTGTTAAAAATTTAACAGAGGAAACCTGACAGGATTGGTCTCTTGGTGCTACAACAATATAAATATTTAATAATGACACGATGATACATTTCTATTAACACAGCTGGCATTCTGCACTTAAGCACAATGGGATAATAGTTCTCTATATGACTATGCACCCAGTAAAATACTTATGTAATAGGTGGATGGACCAAAGCTACAGTGAACAGTGCAGAAGAGGCAACATCTTATGTCCAAAGTGGCAGAAAACCCTAGTGATTTTCCCACAAAATACAGCTGTTTGTGGACTCTGAAAGAATTTCAGAATTGTGGACTCTTGAGACAGAATTTCTACGTAGGTTTGCCCACATCCATTGTGCGTCAAAGGCTGTGCCATGGACTTACTGGAACCGCGATCCCGTGTCCCCAGACCTTGCAGAGATTTCAGGTGCTTGTTGCAGATGTGTTATGAACAGATGAGTGATTGCTGTAGCTATACTCTTTAATAAATTCTCCTTTCATGATGAATCTGGCCAAATTTTGAAATTTTGTGCTGTTAACACTTAAGTCCATGAGTTGTTCCACTGACTGCTGTGGGAGACTTTGTGAGCAGGGTATGGATGCCTTATAATCAAGGAATCATAATCTCCTCTAAAAATTACTGGAGAAAGCAAAATACCAAGCTTTATCACCCTCTCTCTTCCATTTATTCACGTTTTCTCATGTATAAAGTCATGCGGTTAGGGACAGTTTGACCTGAGGGAGGAACGTCGCATTTTTACCTTTTAAAAATGTACCTGTTTGATTTACCTATCAAATCTAGTTTTCTCTAGTCTTCCAAAGTATTTCTTGAACATAAACATTTGAAACTGGACTTAGTTCATAACTGGAAAATTGTTTAAAGGTTTTTTTTTTCTCTCAGTGCTTTATTCTGTATCTGAATTGGTGTAAATAACAAAAGCAAGCCAACAACATTTAACAGTCTGATCAAAAGTACTGCTTCTTCATTGCTCGTATTTTTACTTCTTTGCTCAGTAACTTATGATGCCACAGACTGTCCAGTTCAAGGTAGGTTAGAGCAGAGTTACTTATTTATCCAATTTACTAAATAAAGTTCTTCTCTATACCCATGACTGAAAAATCTGTGCCCCTCAGTCAACTGGGGGTGAACGCTGGGCGGTGTGCAGCAAGGACAGAACTGTTCTCAATCATGCACGTGGTGACACTGGACTGGTTCAACGTGAAAAAGCACATGGCACAGTGTACAGGTAGGTTGATACACCTGATACGAGACCTGCTATATACTCCCTCTGAGCTACTTTCAAATCTGGGGCCTGCAGGCTGAGTCTTAAGCTAGCAATGCATCTAATATATGTGCAAACATAAAAGGAATCTTTCCCTGCCTTTCTTCTCAACTTACAGAAATATTCCAATTAGTTATTTCAGGTGGGAGAAGACAGGGAAGAAATTTGGAGCAGGGGAAATGTGTGACTGTTGACTTTGCAGTAGCTCTGTCAAAAAAAATGTATTCTACTTTTAATACACACCATTTGGAAAGCAAAGCCCCTTTTAAAATGCTTCAGAACTCATGTCCTTTTTAATTGCCTGGAATTCATGGTGGCTGTGTGAGAAAGCCATAAACATATACAATCATAAAAACACATTTAGACAACCCAAACAGAATCAGTGCCATATTATTTTAGTTTATTGTTCCTAGTGGAGTACAGATTGGTCTTCCTACTTTGATATTTATTTATACCAAGGAACTACAAGAACATAAATGCCACTCTTGGGATAATCCTAATGCTGGGGCCGAACAGAATACACATTGCATCTGTCTCATTTGCAGTAAAATGAAGGAGTGTTTAGGTGTAATCCTGCTAATGAAGGACAAAGCTGAAGGTCAAATGTAGTCTTCAGAATGTACGTGTCACCATGAAGCTGAGAGAACTGTAGTTCTGCATTAAAAAGTTTTCTTAAAATATCAAATAACTAAGATGGGAAAAAGGAAAATGTAGCTCTTTGGTTTTATTATTCCTTTTTCTTTGAAGCCACTCAAGGATTCTGTGCAAGACTTTAGTGCTCATATGAAAAATTAATGATGGGGTTTTGCTAGACAGAAAGCCGCCTTATTTTGCACATGATTAACAAAGAAACTCAATGCAGAAGTGAGATACTCAGCAGGGGGTGGTTCTCTCAGAGGCCAGCTCACAGCTTCACACCAAAACATTTATTGACATGGGAAAATACCCACTTTTATCCAAAGACAGTTAAACAGATAGAATGTGTGCAGGGCTGTACGTACTGAATAACAAGGAACAGATTCTCGACAAAGGAAAATGTCAACCAAAATAAACAAACAGCCTAGCAGCAGGCTGACCCTGCGCCGTGCCTGTGGGCTGTTTTGAGTCTACTGCAGAGCCAGGCGCAATGTTAGTCTTTTGCTAGTTATTGTCAGGGAGTGGATTATCAGCTGAAAGGCTGGAGGGTGACTTCAGACAGTCTGCCTGTAGCAGAAGAAAAGCCAAGGACATGTAGGCAGTATATAATATATACAAGCCAGATCTGCATTCTGCTCACATGCTATTTTGATTTGCTGTTCCTCACCTACAAGGATCTCATCTTGAGGGGTCTGGGTACTTTTGCCACAGCTCTTTTCTCACGTGTAAAATCAAAGCGTAAGCTCACATGAGCTTGTCCACCTGAAAGCATCCTGGTTTAACTCTGTTGTTCCTGTGTACGCCGCTCCATTTTTAAACCTTCGTGTTTTGGTCTAGTCAGCCAACTCCGTGCATTTTTTGGGATTCAGAAGGGCTGTCTGCTACCCACACATTCAAGAGGAAAGCCACCCAAAAAAGGTATAATTTTTACAATTTATAATGGAAGTACAATGAGTTTTACTTATTTTAAGCTTAAAAAAAGACAAACAGCTGTTACTAGTGTATATTTATGATTTGTCCCCAAGTACAGGAGGCTTTTATAAGTATCTGTTAAATATAACAGTGCACTACAAAGAGCTGAGTGGGATTCTAAATCTCAGGTCAGACTCGGGGTTTCAGGTGTCAAACAAGAATGAAGCAGATCACCCTGGACAAACTGGATCACAAAGCTTTCTTTCCTTTTCTTGTTATACTAGTAAATGGAGAATGATCCCCCCGCAAATACTGCCATTATGAACGCCAAGCTCTGTTTGTCTGTAGGTTCAAAAAGGAGTTATGTTAGTTTTGAAAGTACTATGCATAAGTATGCATGAAAGGTGCAGAATTAGTCTCAAACAAAAGAAGTCTTCCATGTAAAAACTTGATTTCCTTAAATCTTTATTCCCATAGACAGCAAGGATGATGGTTTCCCATGCCATCTGGAGTGCCTCTTGCTTTTGAGGTAAGGAAATCTGGGGAACATTAAAGTCAATAAGAATTGGTCTTTTGCAGGAGGACACAAGGTAGGGTTTATAAGTTATCATTTCTAAATTATAGGGAATCAGTTATGCTAGATATAAAAAGACATGAAGCCACAAATAGAGCACCTGATAACAGCACTGATGAGCTTTTCTAAAAGGCTTCATATTTTGTCTGATTTGGTTATAGTTTGTTTGCTTGAGCAATTCTTTTGAGGTTATCTACAGTGGTGGCACTGAAATGCAGTGACTAGTGTACGATTATAGAACCAGGTTGGCAGAATGATTGAACTGGCTAACTGCCATTTTCACAGCATTTATTTTTTTTCTTGTGGATTTTTAGATCAGATCCCTGCAGGAACAGATTGAGTTGAGTTTTTATACTGTTATTATGAATGCTTTGATATTGCAGTAATGATTTTTTGATATTTGATAATAAAGCTTTGAGATGGTAGCAGTGGAAGCCTGAGAGTAGCTTTCACAATCTATTGATTTTGTAGTTTTTTCATGGTGAATTTTTCTTCTTTGCTACTATTGGTTGTTTGGTTTTTTAATTATTTTTGTGGGGATTTCTCTCACTGCTTTTGCCTACCACACAGTGCTGCTACACATGATGTATATACAAAAAATGTGCTTACATTAACCTGTCAAGTGCTACTAACCAAATATAAAGCAGCACAGCCCAAGTTTGGTTCTGCATCACTAAACTCAGAGCTTTGTTTCGGCTACATTAAAGAAAGGATCAGGTCCTATCTGAGAACAGCTGGATGTTTTTGATACAGTGAGATTATATTCCAGTCTGTAACTCAAAACTTAGACAGACAGTAGGGTTTAGGAATTAATATAATTTATATCCCTAAATGGTAATGTCTCTAGAACAGGAACAGTATTGCCATGTGTAATCTGCAAATCATCCTGACTATTTTGGCAGGGAAGGCAAAATTTGATGACAGAATTGTAACTACATCTGTGAAGCGCAGAACTAGAGACATGCCTGCGAGGGAGAGGTGCCCTGCGCTCCTGGGAGCCTCCCACTCTTGGGAGCAGCCAGGTCTCCCTGTTGCACCCTCGCCAGCCAAGAAGCCATTTCTGCCCTGGCTTGTCCAAACTTAGCCTCGTGTCGATGAGTGGCAGGTCTTGGTTTGCCCACGGGCTGCTGCCAAGCAGATGGCACCGGCTGCGTTTTCCTCACCTTTGCTCAGTGAGAGCTCTAATTTGTGTTTCCTTCTGCTCCCCAAACAAAAGTGTCCATGAAGTCTTACAGGCATGTATTTATTCTTGAGACTTACAATGCTTTTTTATTCTGGCTGAGATTGACTGACAGGCTCAAAAGTTCCTGTAAGGCAATATGAGAGAAAAATAAGGACAGACAGACAGCAATGTCATGACCCTCATTTCCTTAGGAAACCAAGCTAAAAATGAAAATGTAACCTCAGACCCTTTGCTGAGGGCTTCTCCTTTGAAAGCCAGGATAAGAACAGATATATCCCAGATCAGAAAAGACATGTGGAGATTACTGTATTCTTGTGACTATATTAAAGGAGTCAAGAAAATAAACTAATAGTGAAAAGCTTTTAAGTCCTCTTAAATCACCATTATTATTACAATTACTATTAATCATTTTATTGTATTTACTTTTCAAAGGAAAAAATTGTCCCACGGTACAGTTAAAACCAGAGAGGGATACCTGGGGGACAGAACGCAGATGTGCGTGCAGAGGTGCTCCCCCGCCCCTGCTCTCCGCTCGAGGGACAGCCTGAGGAGTGGGCTGCTGTCATGTACTGCACCGGGCTGCAGCCACGCAGGAAGGTAAAAACAACTGAGAAAGGAGGCTGGCATCAGTGTCCCTTCCCTACGTAAGGTATACGTACAGCAGAGAGGTTTTTGATTTTTGTCTCGTGTAACAGCAGGGAGGTAAAGTGTATGGAGCGAGCTCAGGAGAGGAAAGCCGCATGTCCTCCCCAGGCTATGCTCACCTACACGCTGTAGTCGCTCACAGGCAATTTGTAACCATTTAGGTGGGTGTTCTGTATCTGCATGACTTGGCTTTAAAGCTTTATTGAAGCTCTTCAGTCAATTCACTAGTGACCTTGAGAGATCCTATCACATGTGCTGGCAATTGTGTAGTTGATGCATTTCCATACGAGGCACTAAACCCTTACATATTGGAAAAGTCATTTGGTCTGTTAGAAATTGCATGGAAAAATACAAATATTTCATAAGGACAAGTGGGCAGATTATTCTCAGGCTATTGATTCCACATTTTGGTCTGCTGAAAACCTGCTGCTAAACAGACCTCCCTACTGGAGAGACTGCGCAAAATGGCCATTACAGGGAGAGACTCTGGGGATTTATTGATTGGACATGAGAACACTAATCATGAAATAGCAAAGATTGAGCATGCTGTTGCGACTACTATTTGCATAAAAAGGTAACACTTCAGTATTGGGAAGCCATGTTTTTTCAGAACATTAACAGTAGCTGTCCCAGATCGAGTCATATCCCTTGCCACATCCAGCCAGTTCCTCAGGCTTCTCATTTTCCAGCATCTAGAGAACTGGGACAGCACATACATAATGTTGTCTGTAAGTTAGCAAATACATTTGCTACACTAGACAGATACTGAAAACGAAACTCCTATCTCCAGCAAACCCACAGAATAATGTTTTCTCTCTCAAGCATACTTGAAAACAGCATCAATTTGGGATTTTGAAATGGCTAATTGATTTTCTATTTGATTCTTGTAATCAAGAAGTTAATTCAATTAATTTCAATCAATTCTTGTAATCAAATTCTTGTAAACTTTCCTTCCTCCTGACACGCTAATTTTGTCAACTTCAAGTATTCAAAACTCAAAAATGAGGAGGCCCTTAAAGTTTTGAGCAAGACTAGACTGTTATACAGTTTATTCTTTCACAACAGTATTTGTTTCTTTCCCCCTTTATCTTTCTGGTTTGGGAGATTTTTTTGTTTGTTTTTATGTAGCTCATCAAAGATAGAGACTAAAAATATGGATAGAAACTTTCTACACTTTTTTTAAACAAAGGCCAAATTTTGCACATATTTATGTAGCTCCAAGCTTTATGACTTTAAGAAAACACATATGAAATCACAACATTCATTATCAGACTAGGCAAAACTTAGTAAGCTGTAAATGTCTGCCACAGAATTTACCTGGATGAGATACTTTGCAATTTCCACGTATGTCCTTTTCTAGCTTTGTCATTAAGCTGGTAGAGTCGCTCATGAAAAACACCCATGAGTGCATTCACCAAGGGTTTCACTTGGAGAATAACGTATACAGCCTGAAACCGAAACATGGTAACAGAGAGACTATAAGCCCCAAACAAAAGCTCACAATATATACAGTATTTAAGTAACCAGCTGCCAACACCTCTGCACAGCATTCTCTGGTCCTTCTGAGTGCTGCCAGGGACTTGCAGTCCAGTCTCCCAGTTGTCCCTTTCCCCCACCTTTGCTGCAGTCCTGTTTCTTTTGGATGAGGACAGGGAACTCTGGTTCAGGGGTGTGGGCCTGGCTGGCAAGCACCCAAAATCTGGGGACAATAGTCACTGGGTTATGAACTGGTGAAGAACACGTAAGGTGTTTGTCAGAGCCAGGGGAAAGTCGGTCAAAGAAATAAACAGATGGAGGACGGCTGTTCATTACATATCATGCGTAGTCAGTCTTGGAAAGAGACCACGAACAAGTAAAACATGTGTGTGCATCTTCTTAGGTACTTGCTAGTCCTCTGCTTTGTCAGCGGACCCCCAGGCATCTCCACCGGCAACCCTAACAGGAGGATTGCAAGGTATCTGTAGAGGGCAGGCAGTTATATATAGCTCTGAATGGGCTTGGAGGACTTACTTCCATGTATGTAATTTGTCTTGTGGCATTTCTTCCTTGTTTTACCACTCTTTGGCCACACCAGCCACCAACCGTATCAGAGCCCAAGAGTGAGAAAATATGTACACAGCCTGAAACCTAGACCCCACAACAAAACATTCACTAACTTTTCAGAAGCATCTAGAAGTAAAGGCTAATAATAATAATAATTTAGTTTTTGTTTGTGCTAGGGGCTGGACCCCATGAAAGATCTAATCCATACTTCCATGAACAAGTGGATGCAAACTGCACCAATTCAGTGCAGAAGATGGAATTGCTGGAGTTCCCGATGCTCCTGTACACTTAGGCATGTCGGAAGCAACCAGTTCTGCATGAGTGTATGAAGACACTGCACATTACGTAGCTCCTGAAGTGCAGGACGATTTTGTTTATTAAGGTAGAAATCAGAATGGCCCAGACTGAGCTCTTCTATCTTAGGTGCAACTCCCTCTGATTACAGGATAATGGTACATTGTACCTAGTGCCTGCAGTTCTCAGTTCCTTGCAGATGGGATTCAACAAGGTATCTCAAGCACCAGTAGCTCCATGAAGTACTTTACCAAATAGGGTCCTGAAAGACATCAGTCCCTTAAATGCCAGTTTGGCCTGCTGAGGGAGTGGTGGATTTGCTCCACATCTGGTGAGAGGATTCAAATTGTCAGTTCAGTGGGAGAATATTTCTGTTGTAGGGATGAAAAGCTCAGAGGACCTCACTCATGCTCAGTGGTCTTGTAATTAAATGTTACACACTTGATAACCACCGCATTGCAAGCCTCAAGGCTAATTTACATGTTACCACCAAAATGTCTCATTTTAGTTTGCTTGTAAAAATAGTGTACAGGCATCATTACATGTCATTGCAAATGGTTTGTATCAATGCTGCTTGGGTGACTCTCAAAATTACTAAAAGCTGTACATAATTACTGCTAAAGAGCCCTGTACAGAACCAATAATACTTCCTCTACAATAGCTATTTTATGACTAAGATGACTTTCCTGATGTGACTGACAATGCTAGGATCACAAATAAGCAGCCTGCCAGCAAATAAAGAATAGCTTTTTTGGGAAACAAAGTAGTTTGATTCAATTATAGTATTACATGTATAATTAAAGTGGATGTCGCTTTTCCAAGAGTTGCCTGTAATTCAAAACAGTAAGACGGGATGGGAGGAAAGAAAGAACAATGAAGTAGATAGGAGCTAGTTGTAAGAATGGTGATAGGTATGATGCTGGTATAAGGTATTCACTGGCACATTTAAATGCTTTATGTTGTAAAAGTTGCTTTTAGTGCTTTGGGCCACATGACTCACGTCACTCTTTACACAACGGATGAGTGAAAAGAGAAGAAGCTTCTCAAGACTCCGGGATCCATTTAGCACATACACCTTTATCAGTTTCTTCTTCTGAGGAGGTCATCCCACAGGTGACATTTCAATGCAGGCATATCAGATGGACTGAACTGCCTTTTCTTACAGTTCACTATTTCTTTAATACTTATTTGATCGACTTCAAAGCAATGCAACCATTTATTAGAATATATTAATAATAAATTAGAGTTTCATTCACTGAATTCTAGCTCTTAGAAGAATAAACAACCTTGTGCAGATGCAGAAGAAAGGCAGAGAAATATTAGATGACTTACCCACAATCTGCAGCAGGTGAGTGGAAGAATTAGAAACAGAACCTCTGGCCTCTGGCCTTTCTTCCAGATCATCTTTCCTGTGTTTGTGCCACAGTAAAATGATTTTGCATATGTCCTGTCTCGGAAATATGAAAAATATATGCAATATGCAAAGCAGCCAATTGGACTGCCTTTTGGAATATATCATCATTTATGAAAGGTGCATCTTGAAGCCTAAACAGATTGTGTGCAATTAATTGCAAACTGTCAAAGAGACTACAGCACTTTACTGCCAATTTGTAAATAAAACCTAGTATGCAAAAGGGCTTAGGCAAGTGAGGTGAATTTCTGTGAAAGGCAATGCGCAAATGCAATGCAACACAATTTTTATACTCCAGCCTTTAAGAATTTTGCTGACCCTCTAAGAAAATGGTGTGGTGCAGAGTCATTGAATGCACCTAGGCTTCTCCATAGGTAAATATATTCCATAACCCAAATGAAGAAGTCCCAGCTTACTTGAAAAGCTAAAAGAATAAAAATGTCATAAAGTGCAAAAAGAAAAACATGGTTTTTATTAAAATCTTGGTAAATAAATAAGCATTTTTGTATCCTGAAGATGCGCTGAACTATGGTGGTGAAGTGTGGATCATTCCAAATATAGGGGACTGCAAACAAAGCAGATTCCCTTTATATCCTGATTCTGACCCTCAAATGATCTTTGTTATAAATACGCTCATCCTGGTGGCTGGCCAATACCTGACTCGATTCCTTCGCCGGTGCTGTCTAGCTCCCTTTGTATCACTGCTGTTACCATCCTGCATCTCATTGTTCCTCTCCGTAATATTCAATAAATACGTTTGGTGCCACTGCTGATCTGCTGAGCCAGCCAGGGGCTGGCCCAGTGACTCAGGCTCGGTCTCAGCTTCAAAAGAAAAATGATGATGCCTGTTTTTCTAGGTCTGAACCCCTCCGGTGAAGAGCATCACAAATGTAATACAGCCCTTCAGTAATTACTGAAACAGCAGTTTGTCACAAGCTGCTGGCGGCACTGATGGACAATCTGCTTGTGGGTATAGTTAGAGGAAGGAATGTGTAAGAAAATATGATATTTGTGACAGGCTTAACTTGGAAATTTTTTTCAGGGGATGAAATGTACATGTGGAGGCAGTGCAGATGAAGAAGAAGGTACCCATATTCATCAACAGTTCTTTCCACCTCTCTGGTATTTCACATATATGCAAAAATTACTCCAGTGTAAATAAGAATTTGGCCCAAGTAGTAGCCACAACTACATGAATTGCAATTTGTATCCCTTCTGAAGTTCAGGTACATCAGCAGTTTCCAAAACAAGTAGATTTGGCCCTTGGGGAAGAGCAGAACTGCCTACATATCCCAGTCACCCTCTACACTGGTCCTTGCAATGCTCAGTAAATTAAAAAATCCCTTCTCCACTCCCCTGAGCCTTGTAGCAGGCCCAGAGCTTACTGCAATATACAGGCACTTCCCTGTGCTCTGTGAACCTGAAAAAAAGGGAAATCTAGAAGTCCGCTCTTCATGTGAAGCAGTTCTCTTTATTCTTTTTCTCCCCTTATCTTGTAGTGCAAATGCAGCTCTAGAAATGACATAAAAGATCCAAATCCACAGATGGTGAGGTAAATTCAAGGTTGAGAGAAGATGAAAGAAAAAATGGACTCTGAGCCTGATAGGCTTTGGATGGAGCTTTACAGGGAATCAGCACTCCAGAGGATGCAGGGCAGGGACCTGCCCACGTAGGGGAAACGCAGGCCCAGCTCGCTGCAAAATCAGAAATCTAGAATTGGGAGGAGGGAATGTGCTGCTCAACCCAAGCCAAATTAATAATGACACTTCATTTCACAGCTTAATAATATTTAAACAATGTTACTCCGATTAGTGAATTGAAGACATTTTGTTTTCTATGAGATATATTCTCTCCTCCCCAAATTAAGGTATTTTACTTCCTTTCAGGATTTTTTTCGAACTAGATTGCACTTGACTCTAGGGACAGAAGGTTTCCTTCAGAAATCTTTGCTGAGTTTTATGGCACAAACAGCTACGTCCCTCCAGCCTTTATTAACTCAACGTACAAAATCTATGTGTCCACATCCCCTTGTTTGTTATTTTGTTTGTTGCACTGCTGGAGCCTGCTCGCATTTCACCAGAAAAGGCTCTCCAGTCTGCAGCGATTGTATTTTCCCCCTCATGCCACTCAAGCAAACTGCCTTGCAGCTGGCCTGCTGCGAGGTCACAGCGGAGCCGCTGGAGCCCGCTGGCCACTGCTGGGGGCCCGGCACACCAGGCACCCGCTCGTCCCGCCGGGAGCTGCGGGTGCGGGCACGAGCTGGGCCCCCCAGCACTGCCGGGAGCCAAATGGGATTTTGCCTGAATGAGAACTGGAGGATGGGGCTCTCGTTCAGAGCTACAAACAACTCTCTAAAATACTGGGAGTGTTCAGAAGACAGAAATTTGCTACATTACAATTTCAGAAAGCAGGTGATGAACACTGGACATAATGACCTCCCCCTTTCTGAACAGCTAACCCAAACACAGTGAGCCCTGTGATCAGTCCAGCTTCAGCTCTTGACCATGTTCATTAGAGTTATTTTGATGTACTGTGGTGAATGCAAGAGATGACTATGCATAAAAAGCAGAGTTCAATAGGCAGTATGGAACAGTGTTCATATGCTGGCTTACAGGTTTACCCTACAGTTACTAGGCTAGTTGTGTCGAGCTGTAAGTCATGAGAATTTGGTTGCTACTCAGGGGTTTGCTCTCTCTTTCCCTTCTCTCTGCCACTGAAGTAATCTGAAGTCATCATTTTGAACTGAAAATTTTTAAGCATTATCTCTATCTGTAGCTGCCAGTGTCTTTAAGAGCTCAACCCCGTTCCTCTTACCACTACCTCTGCAGGTGCTCCTGGAAAGTGAGCAGGAGACCTCCACTGCCTGTGCCTATTGCCAGCGTGACTCTGCAGTTTCCCAGCTCTGGTAAGGTACCGGTGTGTGCTGAGCAACACTGATGCTATCCTGGGATACTAATGTGTATGTCATGTAATGCTTGTATGCCACAAAGATTTTGGAGGATAGAATAGAGAGGGAGAATAGGCAGAGCCTATTATTTTCTTTAGAAATAGCCTTCGTCCTCTGTCATCCCTTGACATCTGCCCCTCACAACAGGCTTGTGGTGCAATGTGCACTTCTCTCCCCTGCAAAGGCTCTGCTCCAAGGCTTCCAGAAGGATACTGACAGCACTGAAATCCCACTCAGTCTGCTTGGTTTTTACCAGCCCTACTCGATTGCCCTGCAAGAACAGAGAGGAATATTTTCCCTGCTCTCTGGAGTAAAGTCCTCCATCACCATGTCACGAAAGAAAACAGGCTGTTTGGTAGCTAAGGAAAAATGCTGACTTTAAACCTGAGATAAGGCTCTATCATTTACACTAATGAGCTCACTGGTGGGGAATTTGTAAAATTTTATGATAAAAAGTAGCTGTAGTCAGTGTTTGATGGAATTTCCTTTTTCCTTTTTTGCTGAAAATACACATAACTACTAATAATTTTCCCATCCAAACCTAGAGAGAAATAAATGCAGAGAGAATTGTCCCAGTAGAAGTTCAAAGATCTTGTAAGTAATCCATTATTTTACAGATTTAGTCTTTAACCACGGGTTGGTCCAAATTCTGCTGGGAAGGCTGTAGACACTTTTAACTGGTTGAATAACAAATTAGTTACTCAGAAGGAGGAGCCCTTAATGAAATATTAATATCAGGATTTTAATTGCTGGTAACTTATGGTTAAAAGTGAATCCCCTAGACCTGATAGTCAGCACTGTCCTGTCAGATTTTGATTTCTGATGGAAGTACACCCTGGGATGCACCCTGGGGTTGCCCTGTAATATTTTCTGTGCCAGGTACCACATATACCCAATATGTACAGTGAAAAAGGGGAGGTATCTAATAGCCTTTGTTATCATATACCATCAGAGCAGTAAATGACAAGTGTTAAGGAAATCTCCCAGCTACTGTAGATTACAAGGACCTAGACCGATCTGTTCAGAACCAGAATAAATGAGTCTGGCTGGAGAGAGTAACCCTGCTATAAAACTAGTAAAAATGGAAGAAAGCAAAGGGGTGAGAGTAAGCAGAGAGGACTAGAGACGTCTCCAGCTGAAGGGCTGGAAGACTGTCACAGTTTGGCATCCATGTGAGACATCAAAGAAATTCCAGCATGTTTTCTCTTCCCCTCTGTTTTTTTTTGCAGCCTGCCCACTCCATTTGAGGTGTTTAAACTCCACAGAGTCCCTGGTTCAACACCTGGAAAAGCTGGCCAGAGATGCAATACAATGCATGGACTTCACTGTGTCTGACCACTCACTGCTGCGTGCAGACAAGAAATAAGTCCTTACGAAATATTCTGTGTGCTGGTTGTACCCCTGCAGCCTTGTCTTCTACCTAGGGGTAGCTGTGTTTCTGCAGTGCTGTCTCAGCCACCTCATCCTCCTGACGGTCGTGGTTTTGACTCATCACTTCGATAGCAATTTGGGAAGGGGTGCTGGATTGTATGATAGGCACTAATCCCAGAACAGGAATAGCAGAACAGTAAGCAATGAACATGGAGACTTGGACGTGGGTTTACTGCTGCTGAAAAGAAAAGGACAGACAAAAGGGAGAAAGTATGTAGCGGATAGGAGAAAAATGTATGGAAGGGATGCAAGAGGGACAGCTGTTTTATGGGCTGTTACTGATGTATTTTCTAACTCTGTGAGTCCTGCAAGCACTGGGAATATGGGAACACAAGACAGACCAACAAAAAGCATC
The DNA here is from genome assembly GCA_013401315.1 of Balaeniceps rex. Classification (NCBI taxonomy): domain Eukaryota; kingdom Metazoa; phylum Chordata; class Aves; order Pelecaniformes; family Balaenicipitidae; genus Balaeniceps; species Balaeniceps rex. The sequence goes on from VYZW01046014.1 coordinate 112,676, forward strand.
AGTGTGAGAGACCGTGAAGTGGCTGAGAAGCTGGGCTTGCATGCGAGTGATCACAATTACTATCATCTTTCAAGAACACATTGCATTTTTCACAAAAATATTGTCAAATCCATGGCTCTTGTATCTCTGTCTTGATATGGCTCATCAGGAGATTTGAACTTTCTGGTAGCTAAAAGTTTGCATCTACTCGTCTCCTTCGTGGCTAGCTTCCCTCTGTCCTATACCCATCACTTTGTACCTAATACAGAAGTGCTGAAGTGTTGCTACTTTTCTTTGAGAAGAGCAGCCACTAGAGGGAAGGATGCACGCAGAGAAGTTCCCCTCAGCACCTCTGGTGCCTCCTCCATAAGTAAAAAAACCTCAGAATTTTACCCAGCATTTGTAAGGTGGCCTGGTTTATCCTTTCAGATAAAATAGATTGAATGAGATTATTTTTAGTATTGCAGTTTCACCGTACATCCTGAAACACAGCCAAAATTAAGGGCCAGGAAAAAAAAATCATTGGCTAAATTACACAGAGGAGATTGGATTACCTGTTCAAACAGAGCTCTTAATTCTGCTTATAAATAGAATGCACAAATACAAGAGTACTGCGGTCGAAAATAAAGCACACCAACAGCCCCTAATAACCCCTAATTATTAGGAGTTTCAGTTAACATTTGGACAGCTTTGGTCTTAATTCTTTTAAGTCTGAAGAGGCAGCATGACCGAGGTGGCCACATTTACAATTACATCGAGCACACACGCTGTTCCAACCCATGCTGGCTTTAGCTGAGTGTTCTCTGGCAGCTTGGGTTGGGATTTTGCCCTGTTAAAATATAATTACCGATCTGAATGGCGACTAATTTCCAGTTTGAGTTACTCATTTGTAACAATGCACTTGTTTTGACAGAAGTCTATGACAAGAAAAACAAATCAAACTCCTGACCTTGACATCATCGCTCACTTAGGAATATTTTGTACCTGAAAGAAAACCTGCTAATATCCCATCCAAGTAATGAATTACATTGCATGTTATCAGTAAATACAACAACAGAGGTCTATCTGTAAAGCAGACATTTCTTAAGGTAAGACTGAAATCCAATGTTACTTTTCAAAAAAAGAAAGAAGAAAAGCTTGACAGCACTATACTACCTATGGACAACTATGGTTGTATAAACCAGAATGTTTAATAGTTGTCTCAAGGATGGTGCTTTCAAATAGCTTTAGCAGTGAGCTAATATTCTTTCCCAGTTTTAAAGTTGCCCTATGTAATATATAAATGGGAGATTAGAAGTCAAATGCTGCATTGCAGGCAGTCAATAAAAAGCAGCAGATGACTTTATCCGCATTATCTTCTTAAACTGTGTTGTTCTTCAAAATATAAAAAACCCAGTATCTGTGCAGCCCAATGATCCTTCAAGGTAGACAATTTTATATTCATTTACTGCTGCATTCCCCACTTTGGTTAAGATTGTGTAACAGTTTCCCCTTTGACCGTCTGTTTGCGACTATCCGTATCCATCAGAAATTCCCACTTCTGAGACTGAGGTTTGGCATCATTGCCAGATGCAAAAGGTGAATTTTTATTTCAACATTTTATCACAATCTTTTTGAACATTTCAAAACACATGAAGGTACAGGGAAAACACTAAGCTTATTTTGTTTGATATTCTCTGGCCAGAAGTGAGATCTGAAAGAAAAAATCAGAACTATTTTTCTGCAGGAAGGAGTGCACGATTAATTTTGGGAAGCAATCTGGTTTCATTTGATGAAATAAAATTACAGAATGTTTGGATATGAATGTATGCAAATGATCACCTGGCAGTTATTTCTCAGGTACGCACCTTGGAAAGCATATGCACTCTTTAGGTGTCCATGCTACTGATGGGTTTTACTCTCAGTGATGCCACCTTTCTCCTGCAACCACAAGCGATCACAAGAGAATTCCCTTGGCCTGGTGGTGTTCTTCCCTGGCACCTGAACCAGCCTGTCTGTGCCATTTTCTGTCCTTTCTCTGCTGTGTACGACCTGTGCTGGCAGGCGTGTGCCATGGCAAGTCTCTGTGGCCTTTCTTATTCTACAGGGTGTGGAACATTATAGATAATTTCTGCTGGATGGCACCTTAACAGTTCATCTGCTCCTGCTGTGCACTCTCTCACTGAACTCAGTCTGCTCTTTGAGATACCTTAATTGCTTGCTGTGGAAGCTGAAGGTGACACCATAAGCAAATCACCATAAATACATGCAAACCTCCTTAAAACAGCAAATCAGATGGTTGTAGATAGTGCACAGTATGGCTCAGCAAGAGCTGTTTTGCTCTAAATCTCATTTTCACACATCTTCAGACTTTGTACAGAATCCCAGCAGATGCTTGGGAAGACAAGTATCTTGAGTTTATATGGGCATATATAAATCCCTGAATTGCTTTTTGGTGTTTATACTTCATAAACTAATATAGCAGCGAACAAACTGCATTTGCAGAACTGTGAACAAACTGCATTTCATATAAGTTACCCAGTTATGGGCCAGACGTTGCATTTCTTACTCAAGAAGGATTAAATCAAAAGGCAAGTAGTCTGTGAAAAGGTGGTTTCGTACACAGCTAGCTAAACTCTTGATAAATTATTCTCTCAGAGGAAAAACAAAGGTTTCCAGTAGATTTCTCTGTACTTCTTTTCAGAGAAGCTTATGCTTGCCCCCCTTAGAGGCTTTCTTCATAAGTGAAGCTAAAGTTAAATGTCTAGTGAGATTGAGTTTCTAAGGATGATTTTCCTAAAACAGGATTAAGGCTCACTGACAGCGTAATGCAGGGCAGGTAATGTTGCTGCTGCTCATGATTTAAACGGCTTTGTTGCTAAACTATATTTTGGTTTCTGCAGGTAATGGTTCAGTACCTCTGAGCTTTAAACTTGCTTCTGTAAGAGGTAAAAACCAGGTTATTTTGGTCTCTCCATATTTTTTTTTTCTGGAAGAAAAGAAGCAACCCTCTCATGATCTGAGCAGGATAGTAGCCAGTCCTGAAGCAGTTCTTCAGAGACTTATGAGGATCATTCCATTACATTTTTTCCCTCCAGATTATTTCCAAGTTGGTTGGTTGTTTTTTTCTTTAACCATGGGTGAATCATTAGGGGAGTTCTACAAACTAATGGTCTTTGGTCAATCTGTCAACATCAAGGTCATATGGCTAGTTACCGTGCAATGGAGAGTTCGTACATTTTCTCCATATCCACAAAAGTATTTCGTAAAAGCAAACATCAAACAAAGAGCTCTGCTTAACAACTATGGTACTTTCAGTCTAATATCTACATCATCTATTACAGTTTGTTAATACCTTGGCACCGTTCACATTATATCTGAATGACAATTGCCCTATTGTATCTCAATGACATTGATTAACAAGGCAGTTTGTAATTAGATGGGGTAACGTAATTCCTGGCCCTCTGTAAACATCTGGATTTGCAATTCTGCACTCCTAGCTTGGGAGCTCTCTGCCACACATCACTAATTACGCCATGTTCTTCTATATCAGTACCTACATCCTCCTGCTGAGCGTCTCTTCTTTGTTCCCAGTACGAGTCAGAGGCTGTTGTCAATACAGAGGAAATCAACACAACTGTCTAGTGCCGCATGTGACATTTAATGAAAATGAAGTCATGTCTAATTTGCATGGCTGGTGTTACTTTATTAAAGCCAGAACTGCAGAAGCTGCTACAGTGCTAATCAAGTGTGCAAGACTGATAGTCTGTGGCAGCGATGGTGTCTGGCACAGGAAACTTTGCATCCCCCCCTTGCCTGCCTGCCCAGCTCCTATGTGAGGAATAGGGCTTCTGGTAAAAGTGACAGATTTGTTCATTTTTCCAGGCCTGTCTGTCCTTGTTCTTTCTGGTAACTCCATCCGTCAGAGCCTGTGAAGCGGTCAAGGCAGCCGGGGGAGGCAGGCCCACCCTGCCTCCTCCCTGGGGGGCCACCGCAAAACAAGGGCAACTTACAGCTCAGGAGGGAAACCCCTCCTGGATTCAAATCAGCAAGCTACAAATAGAAAGCTCTATAGCACAAGAGAACTGACTTCTGTCGTGCACAAGAAGTGTCTTAAAAGAGAAATATATGAATATTTTTTACATAAAGAGCCATGTATGCTGGAAGGGCAGAGTTGTGCTCCTTCAGTTTCCATTTCCTCATGTCATTTTGCCAATACTGACAAGGATGCAAAATGCTCATTCTTGCTCATTTTTATTTGCTTTAGCCTTATTAGTACCCCTTAGAAATATTTAGAAATACTAATTTTATTTTTGAAAAAGTATCTGATTCTGACTTCGGACTCAGTTGAGAAGGTCAGCAGTAATAATACATTATAAATCATAAGTTTATGTCTTGAAGTAAAACATAACACACCTTCTAAGAGGTTGTGGCTCCACCCACTCAGTTTTATCTCATTTTCTACTTCTCAGGAGAGTTTTGTTTCTATTTTCTTATCTCTTCAATTCCTTTCTGACCGCTTTCCTTCCCCTAGAATCATTTTGCCACTGCATTGTTTTCCAGACTGCTTCGCTGCTGAATGCCTACAATAAAGCGCGGGGTGTTTTGATGCTGCCTGAGGTACGATGCCATTGGTTACAACCACCCCCGGCCCCCCGGAGCCAGCCAGTACCAAGCCAGGGGCCAGCTCTGATACTTCGCAGACTTCTGGCTGAGCAACTTCACAGACACACATTTAGCTTAGCAGGGCAGTAATATGAACAAAGTTTTATTTGTAGCAGTTTTCCGAGAGAGAGCAATTTGCCAGGTAAAATCTTATGAATCACACAATCGGAACAGCACAATAAAATAAATTAAAGCCTTTACCAAAATTCATAATGATTTGCACTGGAGCCCAGTTTTGGATGATATTCAATTTCCCAGAGAGGATGCTACAAACTCCATATAAGTTTTTATCTCTGAACTTAACTTTAATTTTGCAACCAGACCTGCCAGTTAGAAAATTATTTCGTTCCAGGGGTTTGTTTCTAATGGTTCATCAGTAAATCTCTTCTTTTGCAATCCCGGGTTATGATTTTTTGACAGCACATCCAGAATGAACACTGGTCAGATGTCCACCAAGACAAAGCAATCTTTGCACTTTAGGAAATAACAACGGCCCTAAAAACGCGCTCTGGGCCGGAGCCATCCGGGGGCAGGGCACGAAGCACCGGCGGGGCAGGCGCCAGGGGTGTCACTTGCCCTAACAGCTGGGTGCTCCTACGGCCAGGAAAGTCTCTATATGCTTTTAAAGTTTCTTGCTCGGGAAGCCTTGCCGGAGGCGCTGCGTTTTGCTCCTCTCCGGGATGTGAACGCGGCGGCGGAAGGAGATAGCGGAGATCGGACACCACGGGAAGGGGGGGCCTTTGCATTCCATCCCTCAGTGCGCTCGCCGGCGGGGAGGGCGCGGGGGGGTGGATCCGCCCGCGGCTCAGAGCACACCCGGTGATGCCGTTTCTGCTCGGAGACGGCGGCAGGCCTTCGCCCCACCGTGCGGCAGCCCGTTTCCTTCCAGCCTTCCTCGCCCGGGGGCAAAGCGGGGAGCCGCGGCGCCGTTCCGCCCCCCGGGCCCTCAGCCAGGCTTTGCCCGACACCCCGTTCCTCGCCGAGCTGCCGCGGGCGCCTCCGCTCCGCGGGGGCTCTCC
>VYZW01046015.1:0-40482 GCA_013401315.1 Balaeniceps rex
GTGAGTGAGTCTTGCTGATGACTCCTTGGCTCTCCAGTTCATGAATCAGCTCATGGATGGGAGCTAAGGAGTCTTGGTTTGTGCAGTATTGCCGCCAGTGCACCATCCTGGTAGCAATTGACACCTGCTGTTCTTCAACTCACAGCAATCCTACAACGAAGGTATCTTCTGAGAGGCCAGGCAGGGTAGATAACTGTTTGATCTCCTCTGTGTTCACAGTGGCTACACCAAAAGCCCATCGGTACCCCTTCGGGTCCTTGAAGTACCCTCTCCTGAGGTAGTCTATGCCAAGGATACAAGGGGCCTCTGGGCTGGTCACAATGGGGTGCTTTTCCCACTTGTCTCCTGATAATCTCACCTCAGCCTCCAATACTTGGCATCCAATTCTTGGCATCCCCCTGTCACTCCAGAGATCCAGATGCATTCTGTGCCCCTATACCCTGATGGCCCCAGCGTACACCGTGCACCGGTGTCTACCAAAGCCTTATACTTCTGTGGGTCTGATGTGTCAGGCCATCAAATCCACACAGTCCAGTATACTCAGTCATCCCTTTCCTTCTCCTGGCCGAAGGCAGGGACCCTCTATTCCTGTTCCTCATCAGAGTATTCACTCTCTGACCCTTGCAGTGCCAGGCCAGAATTCCCCTCACCACGATCAAGGGAGGTGATTTCAGTTCTTTTATGTCTGGGAGATTGCTGATTGCCTTCTTGTGTCTCTACAGCAACTAAGCTGACAGCCTTCTTGGGTGGCCCCTTCTTAACAGCTGTCTTCCCCCTCAGTTTGCATACAGGGGCTTCCAGCTTAAAGGTGGGTTCACTATCCCACTTCCTCATGTCCTCCCCCTAGTCACGCAGGAAGAACCAGAGTGCACCACGTGACATGCGCCTGAGGGTCACTTTCCCTCTGACCAGAGCAGGAGACAACTGATTTCTTGGGGCTACCCTGACAGCCAAGGTGCTGGCCCCTAGGGATGAGGAGGTACAGAGATTTTCTTCAATGTTTTGGAGCAAAGAAGACACTATCTCCACAGTTGGTGTATCCATATCTGGGCAATACAACACTACCAAACTGTTAGCATATGACGCTGGGGCTCTTTGAATCACCTTCCTCCACGTGGCCCATGTGCACAGGACATCCTCTGGATCTTTGGAGACCGCTTCATTGTCTAGATCACTGTAGATGACTTCCAGCATCGTTAGTTCTCTCAGGTGCTGGATGCCTTCATCTGCGGTAGTCCACTTTCCTGGGAAGTTCACAAGATCTTCCTTGAATGGATATCTTGCCCTCGCACTTGAGAGGAGCTGTCTCCAGAGCCTGCAAGTTGCTGCCTTTCTTCCAATTCCTCTCTCAATTCCCTGGTTTCTAGCAAGGGATCCCAGCTGTTTGGCTTCCTCACCTTCCAATTGCTGACTGTCAGCCCCATTATTCCAGCATCAGAGCAGCCAGGCAGCAATCCGCTCACCTGGCTGCAGCTGTAATCTTTCCATATGTTTCGAAGTTCTGATGACGTCAGGGACCAGGTAGTTTCCACTTCCTGTTTGCATTCTCTCACTCTTTCCTCCAATTTCTATGTCGAAGGACCAACTTCTTGATCAAACCTTTCCTCTTATTTCTCCTCCCTTACTAATTGATGATATGGACCCGTTGTTCTCCTTGTCCACTGTTTCTTTTTCACTACTGGGGCAATTACTGTAGTTGCTGTTGTTCAGGTCCCTATCTCAATCATGGTGTCCTCAGATGCAGTTTGGGTCCCTGCCTCAACCACAGTCCTCTGAAAGCACTGAACTGTGGCTCGATAGGCACAGTCCAGGCCTCAGTACAGTTCTAGAAGCTGTTGGTTTTCATTGGGGTAGGCAAGGCACCCTTCTATCAGGTGGCCCATCAGTTTGCCAGGGTTGCTTGCCTGTTCAGGTGTAAAGTCCCAGGTTATGGGAGGTGATAACCATCCTAGGAATCTGCCCAAATCCTTCCACGCACCTTGCCACCCAGGGACTGGCCACCTCAGGGCACATTTCAGTATCACCTCACCCAAAAGTTGTCTTCTCTTACACCAGGACGAGACCAGATTCCATAAAACCCATAATATGCCAACAGTGTTAATTAGTAGTATTAAATATCTCACAGAGGGGTGAACAAGGACCTCGGAAGCCTGCATAATAAAACCATCCACATCAATCCCGGGTAGGGAGAGGGAGGTGTATTCCCTCATCTTCTCCACAAGATAGCTCCCCCAGCGCAGCAAGGCCATTAATGCCAAGGCAAAGCACATAGCCATTGTTTGTACTCGCATGTTCCCAAGGCCCTTCATCCTCCCCACAAGATAGCTCCCCCAGCACAGTAAGGCCATCAATGCCAGGGCAAAGCACATAACCATTTTTTGTATTAACATGTTCCCAAGCTCAGCAAAATAAAGAGATAAGCAGTGGAGCCAACAAAATCTGTGACCCGCAGAGGAGCTTGCCACTAAATAACTACTATAGCTACAGCACGCTTAATACAAAACTGCCCTTGTCTCATGCCCCACATTGGGCACCAAAAAGGACTGTGGTGGGTTGACTTTCACTGGACGCCAGGTGCCACCAAGCAGCTCTATCATTCCCCTCCTCAGCAGGACGGGGTGTGGGGGAGAAAATGAGATGGTGAAAAAAAACTTGTGGGTCAAGATAAAGGCAGTTTAATAAAAGCAAAAGCAAAGGCCACGCGCAGAAGCAAAAGGAAAACAAAGATTTTATTCTCTACTTCCCATCAGCAGGCAATGTCCAGCCACTTCCCAGGAAGCAGGGCTTCAGTACGCGTAGCGGTTGCTCTGGACAACAAACAGCATAAATAATGAACGCCCTCCACTTCCTCCTCCTTTCTCTTAGCTTTTATTGCTGAGCGAACGTCATATGGTGTGGAATACCCCTTTGGTCAGTTTGGGTCAGCTGTCCTGGTTATGTCCCCTCCCAAGATCTTGCCCACCCCCAGCCTACTGGTGAGGGGGGGAAATGTTGGAGAGACAATCTTGATGCTGTGCAAGCACTGCTCAGCAGTAGCCGAAACACCGGTGTCTTGTCAACACCTTTCCAGCTACCAATACAAAGCACAGCACTGTGAGTGCTGCTATGGGGAAAATTAACTCAGCCAGACCCAATACACCTCCCAAGCATTTATTTGTGAAATGGATGTTTTTCAGTATGCTTGTTTTCAGAACAAACACCTCTGCTTTGCAGCTGAAATGCTGGATGCCGTCTCTCACGCAACCTCCTCTTGCCCCAGGCAGTCCCGCCTGGGGAGCCCCACACATGGTACACCCCTTCCCGCTGAAACCTGGATGACACCATGACATGCTGCACTGACGAAAGACTTTGGCTTCAATAAACCTGCAAACTGTGACACATTTGCATTTCACAAAAAACAGTCCTAGCTAGCTGTAACCCTGAGCTGAGGTGTGACCTTCAGCCACGGTACAGTACAAATAATAACAACAGCACATCTGATTGTTGTATAGCAGAGAGAGGAAAGGACAGCAAGAGTGTTTGAGTTAATAACATGAGTCCTGACCACGCCACAGAGTGCCTAACAAGGAGATTTGACTGCATCCCTGAAAAATTGCAAAGCGATGCCTATAGAAAGCTTTACAGTAATTCCCCTGGGATAGCATCTCTTCCACAACATCTGCTTTTCATATCTGGCTCATCCCCGACCTCCGAACGAAGTGTGTAAATCACCAAATATGCAGAACAGGATTTTTGAAGCAAGCGGTAAGCAATGGGTTTGGGCGGGTGTGAATTTAATTTTAGCTTAACTCTTCTGAGCCGATTTGATCTGCAAAAACCCTACAGGCATGTAAGCAGATCTGGGAGGACCCCAAGGTCTTGGCGCAGCGCTTTTGTCACTGCCGTCAGCAGCCCCAAGGATGCAGGAATGCCTCTGCAGGGCGGGAGGTCAGGGAGAGGAGTGGGCCCTGAAATGTTGTATAAGTAGGAGAAAGACTCAGATAAAGGGAAAAGTCTATCTCCTCCGTATTTTGTCAGTGTATATGATGCAGAATCACTCCAACCACAAACAGCATTGAGGGAAATAGCACCAATCATGTTAAGATTTGCTACTGATAAATACATTCCACCATCCGTACGCCTTGAGACTTTCTCCTTCAGAGAGGCAGAAAATGTAGAGATCCATTCACACAGCCCAAATTTCAAGGCCTGGCTACAGGAGTGCCCCAGCACGTCACCCACTCAGTCCCACCCCGTGCTTTTTGTCTGAGGGTTTTACTGAAATTCCATAAAATACCGGCTGTTGTTTAAGCATGCCCGCTTCAGAGTGGGATTTGAGAAAGCCCCGGTCACATTTATGACCTGGAGCTTGGTATAATTCACAGAGGGAATTTTCTGGCTGGGCGTGTAGAAAGGCATCATCCTGCCAAAACTGGCACCGCCATATTCCCCCCCCACCCCGTTCACCCACGTTGCAGATGCTCTGACCTCTGGTGGCAGCAGAAGGGACTTACAGAGCTTTTTCTGATGATCAGCGTTAAAAAGAGCAGGAACAGAAAAGCATGAGTACCTGTACGAGCGTGCATGCGCGAGTGTAGGTAAAAAAAACTTCAAGGCAGTTGAGTGAATGTAATTCATGCTGCCTGAATTACTATTTTTTTTTAAATAGCAAAGGAAAAAAAAAATCAGGAAAATAATTTTTCTGTCAACTCAAAAAGGAAGTGTTTTGGTACCGTTTTGGTTCCAAAACAAATTGAGATACCATAAATAAATTTTAATAACCCTACATTTTTCCTTTTATTGGAACCTTTTTTAGTTATTTTTATGGGTAATTATCTGAAAGGATAATTTGAGCTTTTTCTAGTTTGGTTGAGGAACTATTGTCTGACCTTGACTGGAAATGCCCTAAATGATTCTGTTACATACACTTTCAAAAATTCACTTTTGTCCAAAAACTTTCACCAGCTTTCAGAAAACAGCCCAGAAAACATGCTTTAAATAAACAAGTGTTGGTTAGGCAGGCAGAGTTTCACAGGGTGGTTTATCAATGTTTTTCTATAGGAAAAAGCGTCCCCAGAGGAAGTAAGCTCTGCCTGGCCATCATGCTCCTTCTCTGATTGCATTCAGTATTATATTTGGGTGAAATTACCAAGCATAATAGACTGGAGATTAACTAAATCAAGTAAAAACAAAAAATGAGGGGTATGAAGACCTAAGGATAAGGGGAACGTGCCTGAAATTTCCTGAGAAACTTAGCTGCTTCAGGAGCACGGCACTGGAAAGGGAGAGGACCTCTGTGGGGAGAAGTGTACCTGCCCTTCTTAAAGGAAAAGAGCTTTTCCAAGATCCAGAGAAATGCATAATAAATGCTGTTGAAATATCCTGAGCTCTGAACTCAACAATATCCACATGCCAGGCTGATCTACAGGTTGCTGATGTTAATATATACGACGATTCCCTTTGACTGAATGAGCTCTCTCTTAATTTGATGGAGCAGACCAACCCTGTTGCACTGAAACAGATATGCGTAGCAGACTGATGAGAAACAGCTGAAATTTCAATATTGTGTCTGGTGGACCTAAACGTAGGTTTCTGTGAGAGTTTCCAGAGAATTTCAAGCAATTTAATTGATGACACTTTATTAAAATTATTAACCAACATTTTCTGCTTATCAAAACTGCAAGGTAAAAATGTTTGAGATCGTATCTCAATTTTAGAATCAATCTAGAAGATAAGGATTTTTGCGGCACTGTTACAAAATACTGTGCTGTGGTTTAACCTGGCAGGCAGGTAAACACCACACAACCATTCGCTCACTCCCCCCCTCCCCAGTGGGATGGAGGAGAGAATTGGGGGGAAAAAAAATTAAAATTCATGGTTGAGATAAAGATGGTTTAATAGGACAGAAAAGGAAGGGAAAATTAATAATAATAATAATAATGATAATAATAATAATAGAATATACAAAACAAGTGATGCATGATGCAATTGCTCACCACCCACTGACCAATGCCCAGCCAGTCCCCAAGCAGCAGTTGTGTGCCCCCTGGCCAACTCCCCCCAGTTTATATACTGAGCATGACGTCATATGGTATGGAATAGCCCTTTGGCCAGTTTGGGTCAGCTGTCCTGGCTGTGCCACCTCCCAGCTTCTTGTGCACCTGGCAGAGCATGGGAAGCTGAAAAGTCCTTGACTAGTGTAAGCACTACTTAGCAACAACTAAAACATCAGTGTGTTATCAGCATTCTTCTCATACTAAATCCAAAACACAGCCCTATGCCAGCTACTAGGAAGAAAAGTAACTCTATCCCAGCCAAAACCAGGACACACTGAAACAGTTCAAATGCAGTGACTTCTTTTTGTGAAAAGTCTGCAATTATAAAGCTGGGTCATTTTTCACTGGAAAGCATCAATTGCCTCTGAATAAATAGAAGACACCCCCCCTGCGCACTTTCTCCATATCATTTGGTAGCATACCTACCTTTGTCATATCCTCCTTTCTTCAGCTAAACTAAAAATCTCTACAAGTTTCAAACTATTGGGATGTTATTTATGTAAATGTAAGTAACAAAGACCTTTGCAGAAATGACTGGGACGCTTTGGAGCAAAGGTGTCTCAGCTCCTGGCTTACTTGTGGAAGTGTCCTCCGACTTCTCTGAACTGCTCGAAATTCTGGCAAGTCTGTCCCAGGCCAAATGACCATAGAAATGTCTAATCACTAAACAAATGCCCCTGCATTCTGTCAGATTCGGGACTGCAGGAATACACCCTTGGCTTTTGAGAAGACTGTTAGACCACGCTTGGCTGTGCAAAGGAAACTGAGCAAATAGTGCATCTATTATATGCAGTTTCCTTTGATTCCTCGTGCTTGAATAAATGAATTATTATTTTTCTTCAGAAAGAGGAACAAAAACTGGGTAAGAGGCAAGTGGAGGTGCTTCCTTGATAATCAAGCCCTCCTTTTGTCCTTTTCAGTGGAGTTTTATTTGCAAATGCCCATTCTGCACAAGCTTTAAAAGGCCTCAGCTTCTAACAATGCCGTGTCCTCATTGAGGCTGACCTGGAGCAGACCTCTATTTACCAAATATAAAGATGCTAATTATTTCGTGTATAGGCCTTAACATGATTACAGCGAGCATGGACACTGGTTGTTGTTATAGCAATCTGAATTAAATTATGCTTGTGCCAGCATAATTAGGATCCCCCCATGAGTTTATCGGGCTGGTATTTTAACGTGGCATCTCAGCAGCTTGGTAAAAACAACAACAATTTCACTTTTGTGCCAGCTAAAGCATGCAGGCTGAGGGGCTGAAAAAAAAAAGAAATTTCTTGAGCAAGCCCCGAGGAGGGAGGTCTGGGCATTATGCGAAGCCCAGAGATGGCTTTCCTGCCCCTCTGAGCATTTCAATAAATGCTCATAAAAAAATAAATAGGAACTGGAGTTATAAAAACTAAACGCAGGCCAGGCCTTTCTTGTTAAATGAATGCCTTTGCACAGTGGAAACAGTCGTAGTATTCAAGCCCTGCAACACAAATGAGGTAATGAAGTTATTAGGCCGGGGCCACGCGTGCATGTCGGAGGGCACGGGCTGCCCAGGGCCCAGCAGTGCCCTGAACCCCGGGGGGGCCAGCTGAGGCAGGCAGCAGGCAGTGGGTGGCAGAGCCTTTTGGAAAGCCAGGTGGGAAGACGAATGCAGCGGGGGGCTGGATCGGTGCCTTTGGCCATCTCTGGTCCCTGCCATGGCCAGAGGGCCTCAAGCCCTTTGCAGGAGGCAGGGCATCCGCCAAACCTCAGCAAGCCTCCGAGCCGCCCACCAGCACCCCCTCAGCAGCGCCCGTCCTGCAGCGAGAGGCTGCCTACAGGTCTCGTTAGCTGTTGTTACCATCGCTGTGGCCGTGCGACTGTCCCTCTGTCCCCATCCTGGGAAGCCACGCCGCACTGGCTGCAGCTTTATTACACAGCTTTGGGAACAGCTGAAGGTGAAAGAGTGTTTTCTGCCTCCTTTCTGCTGTTTTGGAGGACACTTTGTCGAAAGTGTCCCGAGGGCCAGGGCAGTTGATGTTTCCAGTGGAGAAGCTGCATCTGCACGCTGCTCATGGCTGGCTCTGCTCCCATTGAGCTGTCCCCAAGGACGAGAGCGAGGAGGGCATCCCTGGGGCATCCCTGCCACGGAGCAGGCCTGCATGAGCCCCGCACCCATCTGCTGCTCACCGGTGGGAAGACCCAGTCCCAGAGCAACCCCTGAAAAGTGACGGCAGGGGAGGGACGCACAGAGCTATAACAAACGACATGCACCTGCCCGAATCGCAAACATTGTCAGTGCAGTCAGGAGGGAAAAGGTGTTAGCTTCTCACAGGAACTCCAGCATGAGTAACTCTGACATGCGGTTCGGCTTCTAAAAAAGATGTTAGTCCGTCAGAGGTGTGAGCCTTGTGGCGGCAGCGGCGATGCAAGTGATGAGTTTAAAGCCTGTGTGGTCAGTACTACAGGGATCTCACCGCAGCAGAATATCACTGCGTCAGATGCTTGGTGGGATGCTTAGCTTCCAGAAACACATAAAAAATGAGCTGAAATCTAGGCAAATGCATTGCAGCCGATGGGTTGACATACACATTTTGAATTATGCAGGTGCTTAAGGAATTTGTGAAACCAGGGACTGTAGTTTGCTTTCATTTCTAGCACGTTGCATAATTTGATTTTCTGTACGTAGAGTGAAGTCAGAAACAAGCAATAAGGTTAAGTCTACTATACAGACAAAAATCGCACATCTACCACATACTTTCCAGGAACTGACTTGGAAAGTTTCTGAATATATGACCTTGTTAGCCAGGGCTTATGTTCTCTGGGATCATGGTGAGCCACGAACATGAAAGAGGCTGGGAGGGAGCCAGTTCACGGGGGAATTCCCACACAGCAGAGCTCACCGATCTACATGGTCCAAGGCTTTGTCTTCGAAACTGTGAAAGACAGCAATAACAGCAGAGCAGCAATATAGCTTCCCTGGTTGTCACCATATTCCACCCCCCTCATAAACAGTAAAATGAAAAAGGAAACATTACCTTAAAGGCTGGTACTTTCAAGCATATATTTACATCATACAATTGCCATATAATTGCCAGCATTAATTGCCCTAAGAATCAAATACTGTGGAAGGAAAACTTTGTGATCAATAAGGAATATTTGCAGTTAGGCTTGTTGGGGGGGTTAGGTAGGCTTAATCAAGTCTCATCATAACTGACCACCTACGGCTCATGATAGATTTTGCTCCCACTCCAGAGCAGTGCTGGGATAATGCCAGCAGAGTAATGTTCGAGAGCCAGATTCAAATCCTGTATGTTTTTGTTGAAAACAAGAGTGGGGGAAGACTTTTTTTCCTGGAAATGGGATAGCCACCCAAATGCATTCATTCATTCTGTTGTCAATAAACATTCTCCTCTGTCCTGCTCTGTTTCTCCAAGGTGATAGGTCTCTGTCTTGCTACAGGGCACATTCATTGCTGGCTGGAGTGTCAGACCTGCTCATGGGAGGTTGCCCCACCATGCAGGAAGCCTACACACCCTAGCAGAGCCTCAGCAGCACCGACAAAAACGATTTTGCCCTTCCAGAGATGACAACACCAACACCGATGTCTCCCACCACCCTGTGTGAGTGGTGTTAATTCTCCTAGTAGTCCAAGGAAAGTTCCTCTTTGGCCCAAACAGGCCCAACACCCAGACTGACAGGGCTTTGCCTTCTCTGGATGATGGGTGCTTTCCAGCTCCAGGCAACATCAGCTTTTGGCAGGCCAGATAACTCCTTTTCCATTGTGCACGTGGTTCCTGTTCTTCAGGGAGCCAGTCCAGAGGTGCTGCCCAGACTCTTGCACAGGAGCGAGGATGAAGAAGGGTGATGGAGATGGAGGGATGCACATCGTGGGCTTGGTTTGACACTGGCAGCAAAGCCACAGCTGCCCCTTTTTAAGGCACCAACACCATCTGCCTGCTGTCCTAGGAACAGCTAGTGTCCAAAGCCAGCCCTGAACTCCAACAGCAAGACACAGACATAAAGGCTGATGAAGCATCTTCATGATCACAGCAAGCGGAGGGGAAAGAATTAGAACAATTACTCACGCAAATAAATTTTGGTAGATCTCTTTTCCATCCAACCCCCAAGACAGGAGGGTCTTCCTTCCCTCCCTCACAGCAGTGGTATTTCTCTGGTACGGCTGCACTCAAGGCGATGCAGTTGGGTCACAGATTCATCTGCGACGGGTGTCTCAGCACAGCAAGGCAGGGGGGATCTTCTTGCTGTCAGCAGTCATGGTGACTGCGTTTTATCTAGATTCAATCTATGGATCTTAATATAGATCTTTGTTACGTGAGATTGAGTACTGTTCCTGTGAAAGCACTGCCTTTTGGAACAACATTTCAATGAGTTTATTATAAGAGCACTCATCAAATTGTGAGGGGGACGGGGTGGGGACAAGCTATTTTAGGAACTGAAAATGAACTCATGATATTTAGCGTACAGCAGTCTTATAGGCACCTTCGGACTTAAAAAAAAAGAAATAAAAGTAAAGAATCAGGCTTTGATAAAAACAAATGCAAATCTTTATGTGATGTGTGTCAGTTCCCTGTGGCCCATAAAGATAACCCAACCGTATGAACTTATGAAACAGCTCTTATAAGCTAAGCTGACACTATAGGGCATGGACTAAATGCAATTGAATAGTTTACCAAAATAATGTGACACAGAGAAATCAAGAGGGTGCACATAATAGTCTGGCTTCATTTTCACATCGGCCAGGCACTTTGTTTGAAGTGAAGGAACAAAACCAGTTCATTATTTCTGCAAAGGTCTCCTGATACTAGTGCAGTCTAAATGCCATTAGCACATTTAGATGTTTTACACTGACTTGACTTTCGCTGTTCCTTCCTGTATTTGAGAAGAATTATTTACCTGTAACTCTTGTGCTGTCAGAGGACGGAGAGGCTGTACCGGGGTGGCAGCAGGCTGGAGACCAGAAATGGGAGCTTTCCTCAGCTATTAATTTCTCTCCCCACTAGATGGCCCATATCTCTACCCGTAAGCCAGGGAGAGGAAGATTTCTTCCCCGCACGTATTTCAGCTCTACAGAGCGATCCCACGCCGGCGAGCAGGCTCTGCAGGCTGACAGCCCGGCACGGGGAAACCTTCTCCCTGCTGCCCTACCCCTGGCATCGCTGAGGGCTCTGTTTTGGAAATCACATCCTCCGTATCTAGGCAGAGAGAGACGGGTCCCAAGCCATACGATACGTGCCATTTCACATACAACTATTCACCAGAGAACCAGTGCCAATTCCGATGGTGTTTTTCCAGAAAACTGTATTTGGAAACTCGTATTGTGAATTTAAAGGCGACTCCCCTGTTTTTACAGCATGCGGATATTTCACCCGCACATTGCTATTCCTCTTGCCGCTGCACGGAGACATTTATGCAGCGTTAAGCAGGTCTGACACCACCCAACAGAAAGCAGGGTGCATCCTCTTTCATATCTATGTACACACACTCTTAGGTACCTAACTCCATCCCCGCATTGAAGAGGAAAAATCTACTACCTCCAAAAAAATCTCTAGCTACATTAATCTGTAAAGATAAAAATAAGATATGCAAGTTCCTCTTTGTGCCCCAATCAGGACAGGAAAAAAGCAGCCCATTGTAAACATATTCACTTACAGTTAGAGACCAGGAAGGACTGGCATATTTCAGACAGAAAAAGTAATCTGTTCAGGAGTGAGGACCTCTGATGTAAAAGCAGGAGCAAACCAGCATGGCAGCAAAATCAATGATTTTTTTAGCTTCAGGAACGTGGATCCAGGTAAATTAGAAAACCTCACATTCCCACTCCAAAACCAGAGACTTCATGCTAAGAAAGGAATGAGACACACAGCGAGGAAAAATCTCTTCTGTTACAGCTTTTACGACATGACCATCTCCTTGCATTACATCTGCACCGCTCTCAACTCTATGTCAAAATCATATAGCCTAAGGAATCCATGTTCTTATGGTGGAGGCATAAAATATGCATACACATTATTAAAGTTGCATTAGTTTTGTTCAATCTGCAACACAAGACCTTGGAGGCATTGTTGCCTTGAAGAGCAAACACCAGTTTTGGTAGTTAAGGAGCATAAATGCTAATTCCTTCTCTGATATTCACCTAGCTTGAAACTTATGTCACTTATGCTGCAGTTTCCTTACTTCTGAAGTACGGAGGAAATAGTGGTGTGTTTGCCTTGCAGGGGTATCTTCAACTGTTAATGGTTGAACTCTGCTTTGACTGCACAGGGTGCTGCTGCTTAATGGTTCTGTATTTTTAAAACCCACCTTTTTTTCAGGAAGTCAGAGGGTTTTTTAGTGATTCATCTGGTTTTCCCTTGGTGACGCTTGTGACAGGCTGTGAAGCTGTTCCCAGAGGAGAGAAGGAAGGCATCTCAAATAGCAGAACACGGGCGCAGGACACACTGCCTTTCAGAGGGACACCGCAGCTGCCTGTGTAGAACAGCCTGGTGATGCATTGAGCCCAGCACGCATCACCTGCACTGGCCCCTGCAGTGTGCTCCGGAGGAAATGGTAGGCATTCCCCCATAATTCAACCCGTCAGGTGGTCAATATTATACTACAGGGACAAGCTATGCACTCCTGACCTCCTCTGTCACTCATGTCAAGAAAGAGGATTAATGACCCCTGTAAGGACCAGAATAGAAATGGTACTAGCACATATCAATCTTCTTCCTTTCTGTACTATCCAGGTCTGTACCTTAGCACAGACCAAGCCTGCTTCTGAAAATTCCCAGAGGTCCTAGCCAGAAGCACCAAAGTCCTCATGCCAGGCTGCACTGTCAATGTAACATGTTCCTATCTCCCCTCAGTGCTCTGGAAAGCTCTGTTTGCCCCTCTTCTTGGGGTGGTTAATATGCCAACGACTTGCCTGCCTCACACATCCTGACATTACTGTACTTCATGACCCTCAAGGAAGAAGCATGACCATCTCCAGCCACCACACATCCATAGCAATTTACGCTGGCCATTGTTATACGGTCTCTTTCTCTCAAGCTACTGATGACATGAACACCTCAGGTCCCTCCAAGACAGGCAACCAGAGGTTGATGTGTCCAGTCATGGCTATTCTGTGGAGAAGTTTGTGATCCTTGGGCCTTAGGAATAAAGGGTTGTGCTAATTTGATAGGCAACAAAATACGGTGTGTAACATGTGAGCAGTCTGCTGTTGACCAGAGCATGGGGACCCTGAATGAAAGGTAGCTGAGTTTTTGTACAACCTCAGTGGAGCTGCTGCAGGACTGCAGCCGTTCTCCCTCTCCAACATATGTGGCAGAGATCTCTTTTCTTCTTCAATAATTAGAAGTGAGGCCTCAGAATAAAAAGCAGTCAGTATAATACAGCTGCCACACTGATGTCAGATGTGCATAACCCAGAGCATGGAGAAAGAAAGCAAGAGCACATTGCATATGAATAATAGCAGGTCTCTGTGAAGTCGTATGACCAGTCAGCTGGTGGATTAACAATTTTAGCAGCTTTTTTTTTTCCCCCCTGGGACAGAGACCTTCTGTAATGGAGTCCTTAGTATCAAATAATGCATTGAACTATAACTGTAATATTGATTTTCATGATGTCTCCCACACGGCAAGCAATCCTTTGAGCCACCAGAGTTTGTTCACTGGAGATAATACGGATGTATGCATCAGGGTGAATGACTGACACAACTGATTTCCACATTCCCATGATGCTAGGCTGTTGAAATTTTGTATATTCATACATTAGGAATGGAGCTGCATACAAGCACTTGGAGAGGGAGCAAACTTCATTTTTGATCTTTCTTTCTGAGATCACCAGAAGGTCATCTTTTTTGTTAAGTCTAGTCTTAAACACCGACGTTCCCTTTAAGCTGAGATTTTGAAATTCATACTGGTCCTCTGATTATGGAAAAAATCAACTTCAAAATTTAGTACTTCTGTCACAAAAAGGTCGTCACTCTAATGTTTTATCATTCTATTTCATTTTCCAACTGTGGGACATGTAGGACATGAAACTTCTAATTTGGAGAAATTAAGGTCATTTGAGGTCAGTAGTTCAGTTTTTTGAGCTTTAGGCAAGACACCTCTCAAAGGGGAGCAAGCACATTGTAGACATTGATGCTGATTGTCACTGTGAGCTAACAAGTCAGCTGCGGTCAATTAATAAAGCCTTGAGGTCCCTACAAAGAGGATCCTCATTTTGGATGAATCTGAGCACACATATGCAGGAGCTTCCACAGTAAATAACAGTTTGACAGTTATGTTACTGTTTCATATTATGTTCCTCCTTAATAACACTAATTCAGCTAGGATCCAGAACCTGAAAAGTATTTAGCTGTCTAATGAAGAGTAAAATCATTGGAAGAAAAGTGTCTTAAAGCACCATGAAAGGTGCTTTAGGTGTCACATTTCCATAGAAATTTAAACTTGCTGAGTATCACTTTATTGACACCTCTTTCTCTCTGAAAAGCACACCACGATCTTTTCCAATCCTTCTTCTAAGAAGAGTTTCCACGTTCAGAAGCAAGAATCCCTTGGAGTTTGTGAAGAATTTGGCTATTGCTAATAACATTCCAGGACAGGTACTCAGAGCCTGTGATGGGCTGTTATGAGTCTGCACTTAGGCATAAGTACTTAAGTCTCTACTGTAGTTAAGTCTCATCCTAAGTAAACCTGTGACATGCCAATCAGAGGACAAGTCAGAGCTGATGAAACGTCTCTGCAATGCTGAGGAACAGCACAGCGATTGTGAAGGCAGTTTAGGTCAATGATTATGAAATTCTGCACCCAAAAGGACATACAGATAATCTATATAAATCTTTAAAACCCTCACAGGATGAAATTTAAAATGATCCAATATCAGGCTAATGCTTTCCTCTCAAAGAAGAGAACACACTGCTTCTGAGCAGGAGCTGTAGGCAAGCCTCAAATCGTCTCTTTCCAGCCAGTCACAACAGAGTGGGTCACTAATCAAAGCTGTTCTTCCCCTTTCTCAAGTGTCCACCTAACAAAAGGCTATTTCCAGGACAGAGAAACTGAAAGACAAGAGGAATGTAAGTGTCCAACATCTCCCCTGTTCTGCAAGTTTTCAGGCAGAATAAAAAAGTCACAGACATGTCTAAACCCCTCTAAGAAACAGGTACTTGATTCAAAAGCCTGAGATCCTTTGAAATGTAATTCAGGTGAACTATCCTCAGCACACCTTGACAGAAAGCTGTCGCTTCTCTCTTACCTCCCACATTAATTCTGAGCAGGAGCTGGATCAGCATAGGTTAGAAAAGCAACAGTTGTTGAAGAAAAAGCTGGGAGGCCGAACACCGTCTTCATCAGAAACTATGAAGTACTTTACTAATCCTAGTGGACATTCTCTGTAGGCTTCCTAAAATATTCCACGCCAAAAGATCAAAATATTATGCATTTGCTCTTGCAGCAGCTACTCCACAAAGGATAACATAATGCTTGGCTTTCCTCTAAATTCTCTCTACATGTCTGTCCTTTGACTGGGAGCTTCTCTGATCAGAGAGTGCTTGGCACATTTCTAACATGTACTTGTGATTAATTAATTGTAATCAAAGAGAGACCTGTAGGTACAGACAGATTGCTTGCCTCCTTAAAGAAAACATTGCCTTTCTCATGTCCAATATCTGCACATGAAACAAGAGCCCCAAACACCACCCTTTGTCATCAGTCTGTTGGAAAATTTACATTCAGGGGCTAAATGATGGGAAAGGCAGCAACATGTCTCACCCAAGAGCTCTGAGTAAACACTCATCCCCTTCTCTGTTTCCAACCATGAGTAGACATGAGGCCATTTGGATGTGGAGAAGACATCTCTCTGAGCTATTGGAGATGAATCCTCGTGAGTTCCCTGCTGTCTGTGGGCAGCACAAACCTAGTGCTCCCCAGGAATAACCAGGAGCCCTGCAACAGCAATTTCTGCCTCCTGAGCAACTGACCAAATCACAGAATCACAAAATGACAAAACAGCCCAGGTTGGAAGGGACCTTGAAAGATCATCTGGTCCACCCTTTCGAGGGAAAGGGAGCCTAGATAAGATTATCTAGCATCCTGTACTATTGCATCTTGAAAACCTCCAGCAATGGGCACTCTACCACATTCCTAAAGATGTTGTTCCTTTATGCGTTTATGTTCCTCAGAAGCCACCTGGTTCTGAGGCAAATCAACACAAAAAAGAGCCATCCTCCGGCCTGTTGCAGCAAAGATTTTGACAAGACAGCAGGTATAAGTAGCTACTCATGGGAAAACAGTAACAACTGATCTGTGACCAGAACTAGCCTGCATGACTTGGCCATGCAGGACAGTGAAGCATGTTAATATGACACACTCAGATGTGTGCCTTTTCTGCCTTTTGTGAGTGCTGAGTGTAACAGGATATTTTCAACTAAAAAAAACCCAGTTTCTTCCAGAAGAAGCAGTATTAACGTGCAGAAAGGGTGATGACTAATGCTGGACAAATTAATTTTGTTGCAACATTTGTTTTATGAAAAGCCTCAAATGAACCTGTTTAGTTTATTTCCAGAAAGTGGTGCTCTTTACTGATGACTGACTTTTACTGATGGCATTCTTAGAAACCCCAAATGATCAGTTTGGGGGTTGTCAATGTGATTATTTGCAGGTGGTGAAGAAAGGAAGTAAATAAAAATATGATTTGACATTTCATTAGTAATGCTAGAGATGGCTGTGCACAGAGCAGAGGCAATGAATATTGCACCTGCTGGAGTGCAAGCAATAAAGACAAATGCATAGCCTGTTCTGACCTCTAGCCTTCATTACCCAGAACAATATGCCATTCCCCGTATCCAAAATCATACTATGCTTGTGATAGCAGCAACCAGTGGCTGGATTTACATCCGCCCAGCCGGAGTTAAATTGCTATGATTCAGCTGCCTCCTTCCTTTCTCTCTTGAACATAACCTGTCTTCTAGCTAGACTGCTGCCTTTCCAGTTGGGAATAAGCCACTGTTTTAAAGAAAAAGAACTGTGTGGGTGGAATGAAATGCTTGGAGGATATATGCTCTGCCATTTAGATTTTTTTTTTCCCCTAATAAAGAAAGGGTGCAAAAAAGATGCCAGAATCCAAAGCACAAACCCAAGTGTGCCACTGCATCTTTGAGCTTCTTTCTTGATGATTTAGATAACCAGACAAAAAAGGCAGAACACAAGGTTCGAATTTCCAGACTAACTCCAAGCAATCAGTGGTGACTAGTCCAAATACTGTAATGCTAAAAAAGATTGTCATTAAAGTGATATTCCTCTATAAAGAATGTAGCAATTCATGCAGTTTACAGAGGTATAAATAAGATCAGATTTTGATCCTGTATGAACATATAATCAATCAGTGAGCTACCCTGTGAACAAAAAGGCATTTCCTTGTACTTGATACTTGACGAGATTATGAGAAAATGATATGTTTTGTATATAACATAGTGCACAGGCTTGTGCCACTGTAGCTTGAAGGAAAGGTTACATTCACAACCCATTATTAATAAGAACCTTATTTTTCTCCTGGTCATCTAGTTCTTTACTTAAAAATAAGAGCATCTAGAAAACACTGTGTTCGTTTTCCATCTGGTGTGGCTTATAAAAATTATTTCCCAGCTCCAGTCTTGCACAAGATGCCCATATTTGGCTCTAACAGGACCAGTGGTCAGTCTCAGTGAGAAGTGCACTCGGAAAAGTGGAGTCCGCTAACAGTCAACCTCCCTGGTATCTTCTGGCAGAGAGAGTTAAACTCAGCCGAGTAACACAATCTCCCTGCTCCTCTCAAACTGTTGGTCCAGTCCACACAACACCACAGCTGGGTGCACCATGATGGACAGTCTAAAGGTGTTCATGATACTGTTGAGTCTTTGTAATGGATCTGAGCTTATCTTGACCAAGGAAATTAGCTTTATGTATGTGTAAATCTATATATAGAGATATATAATGAAAGATACACATTTATCTATGTATAAATATACATAAATATAGATATAAAGATATAAAATACATAGAAATATGATATACCCTTCTTTACAGATGGGCTACAAAATATTTTTTGTGACCAGCAATTACCGTCTCCCTTTGGAGAGCTGGCCAGTCTCTGCCAGCCTCTGCTTGCTGGGTTAGCCCTCTCCCTCTTCCTCTTTTGGCCACCTCCCTCCAAAGAACAAATGACTTATACTGATTTATGCCTGACTTAAATAATGTCGCATTCCAGTGTGGACAGAAATCAAGTCTCTCATTGAGTTGGCTGCTCACATGCACACACACCTTTCCAGGATGCAATTCAATAGCACCAATGAAACTCAGATTAAGGCATGACCCGATGGCGATGGTAAGAAAACTAAACTATTCCTCCCTGGAAGCTAGTGAGGAGTAACTGCTGGTAGAAACACCACCTAGGTGCTGCACAAATGGCAGAGCCCTTCCTAGAGACTTGGGAAATACACAAAGCATTAGGCACAAGCTTTTCTACCTGGCCATGAATTCAGATCCAAAGTTATTCTATCAGTACCTTGCTTTCAGCTTAACCTTGCTCTCTAATTTGGAGGAGTATTGCAGGCTGTGAGGAACAGAGCTAGCAGTAGTTATCAACAAGGTTGCATCTTAGGGTAGCCAGTAGTATAGCATTTATGGCACTCATCAGATGGGTGAGAGACACAAGCAAATTCGCTCAGGTAGAAGGTGGAGTTGAACCACTGTCCCTGTAGGCAGGTACCAGCTGTGACCACAGAGCCCTAAGATGCACCAGCAACTGTCCCACCTCTCTTCCAGCCTCTCCCCTGCATGACAAGTGGTCAGTGAGAGATGTTCAGTCGGTACAAACAATGTTTCTGACAGTAAATAAAACCTACCTGTGGGGAAAATATGCCCAGCTCTACCCCCCCACATCACTTTGCCATCTATGAAAATATTGGCCTAACCCAGCAGAAACCCTCAGCAGGCTCCAGTATAAGACAGAAACAGAAAAAAAAGTAAATAAAGAAAATTAGACCTTTGCTATAGCATAATGATTTATTATTTACTTTTAGAGAGCAAAGGGCAGGTGGGGCATCTGACTCTTGTTGATATTCACTGGAAGTCAGCATTTCTGTGCCCTTTGAAAATTTCCCTCATAATTTCTAACAAAGAGCCTAGACAGTGAGAAGGGAGGAAGTGTCACAATCATCTGGATAAGTGAACTAAACAGTCCATCTTACTCTGGCATCTCCGCAGAAATTAGTCTGAGAAGGCTGGTTTCTGATCCCTTGTGAATCATACCTTCCCTCTACAAAGCAGCAATAGAGGCAGTACCCAGTCTTACATATCGCTTACAATCCATAGCACTCAAAGTACAGGACTAATCCTTTGACCTACTCAAATACGGACTCAGAAGTTTGTAATTTGTTCTCAAAAGAGGGAAAGGGAAGTAGCAGCGATGTTCTTGTTTTGTTCAGTTAAAATCAAAACTTTCTGTTACACTGAATAAGCCAAGAACCATAGGTTCAGGCCGCAACGTCGATCAAAATATGGTCAAGATGGCAAGCACAGAGTCTGGGGACTGCGCGTAAGCAGATGTTTAAAACCAAGAATCACCCTTCGCTGCTGCATTCACCAAAGACGAATGTCCAGCACCTTTGAAGCGCTTCTTTGAATCATGGTCTCTGGATCTGGGCCAAGAGAGAAACAAATTCCTGGCTCCAGTGAGCTTTGCAACCTGCCCTCAGGTATATAAATCTCAGGGCACCTTGTCTAATTACAGTTTCAAGAGCAAAATATTGGAGGAAGTAGTTTTAAAAAAACGTTGCCATCACTTCTGCCACATAGATATTTATGATCTCATCTCTGTCTGCAGGGTCAATACTTCCACCTAGAGGTGGTTTTCCATAGGAATGTCAAATTTACGTTGACGCTTTTGTAGAGCCGTTCTGCAGAAATGAATGGGCTGGAGTCGGGGGAAAGCTCATGTCTGCAGCCAATTATTCCTGTTTGGCAGGACTCCTTCCTTCTGTTTTTAAGTTGTGGCCTATCATTTCCCTGTGATTCACTCACATTTCAGTGTTAAACCAATGCACAGACCCAGTGCAAAGCTTAGACACAGTCAGAAGGCTCCAGCGGGTTGCCCAGTGAAGCCAGCTGGCGGTTCAGAGGAGCTAAAACTCTGACCGGTTTACTTTTAAAATCAAACCTTGTCTTTCCTGGCTTGCTGGAGGGCTAGAGACAATGTAAAGGGAGCTTTCTCACCCTTTCACTGACGATCGCTCCCGAAGTCTCTGCTTGGAGGGGATGAAATCCTCCCCCCTGCTCAGTAGAAGAGATCTGCAAAACTTCACCCTTAAAACACGCTTTAGAAGTGTTGCATAGGGCCCTCTACACAGAGGTGAATTTTCCAGAGCAGTGGCACATCGATTCCTTTAGCACACACATGTGGTCTCTGAAAATCCAGCAGTCTGTTCTCCTTACTTCACAAATGAACAGTTAGCGCACCATTTCTGCATTCAGTGGCCCTGACTGTGTTTTCATGTGCATATCTTGTACCCGGGTACAACTTTAAGCATACTCAGATAGAGTTGCTTTAGAGCTGACAGCAGAAGACCTACAATGATTCACATTTATTTCATACTTGTGACTTAATACAGAGGCAAGTGGTGAGTGTGTTTTAACACTATCAGATTTCTTTTCAGCTTAAAACTTTCCTTTTGATTTTGGAATGCAGTTGGCATTATATTATCCTGAATTGTGAAAACCCGCAACAATTACAGTGTTCTTGGAATACCAGGAAAGTTAAGTCTGTCAAAACGAAGGATGCTGCCTTACAGACTACGAATGAAATCCTGACTGCGTTGAAATCGGTTCTACAATTTAATTTGACTTCAGGGAAGCCAAAAATTTATTACGAACCGTAATTACTCAGAAACTGGATGCACTACCTTCGCAGGAGCTTTCTACAAGAGGCGTCACGTCTGGGTTCGCGGAATTAAACTGAATGCACAGTTTCTGAAAAGTCTTGATGGGAAACGTCCTGCGTTGACGTCTCCATGTTTAAATTGTCGTTCTTTTTTATCTGAAAGGATTTTACAGAACAAGTTGGGGCTCCTAAAATTCTGTTTGTGCACTTGAACAGCTTGTTGGTTTTGGGGGGGTTGGTGGTGGGGGTTTTTTTGTATGGGGTGTTTTTTTGGTTTTTTAGGTTGGTTGCTTTTTTTTTTTTCAGAAATGCTGATCAGCCAGCAGCCTTGTGGTGGGCGGGATGAGAGAGCCGCAGCCTGCACAGCTGCACCCTGCGGGCTGCTCGGTCGTGCCCAGCACCACCCGGGTGCCTTCCCCCCCGCCCGGGGCTGGAGCAGCGCGGCCCAGGAAGCTCCCCCCTCCCTGGGCCTTGCTGCTCACAGGCCGCTGCCACCACGAAGCTGTGAGTCTTGCTTCTTTTTCTTCTGGTTTTCCAAAAGAACAGGCGCAAAGGATGCAGCATCCTGGTGCCGTAGCTGTAAAATGGGAGTAATACGCTGCTTCTGCCCCACAGACACCCCGTGAGGATGCGCCCGGGGCTGTTAAAAGTCCGGCTGAGGTCTGAAACTCGCTGACGTGCAGCATCCAGAAACGCCGCCTTCGTTCCCCTCCCAACCCCAGTGCATCTCCCGGCAAGAGAAAAAGATGGCACGCAGGACCACGGGTCTCTCAAGTTTTTTGATAGGCTTCACCTAGTTATAGTTTAGGAAAAGGGACTGCAGGTGATACCTGTGAACGCCTTTTCCATAACATTTGCTCAGTTAAGCTATCTCAATAACTGGTGTGATTAAAGCAAAGTGGCTCTATAATAAAGTATGGACCCTTAACTTGGCTTAACGGTGCTTAAAGCTGGTTCCTTAGAGAAGGAAAGAACTGTATCAATGAAACCTTGTCTTTACTGCCACACCTTGTCAGTTACCAGTACAACCACACTAAAATCTTCATTCTAAGGCCGTACTTGGGCCCCACACATATATCGGTACAAAAGCATGGTGAAGCTGTGTGTGGAGAATCCTTTTTCATATATAAAGATACTACTCAATCCTATCCATAAAAACACCAGACAAGTAATGCCTAACTTTTTTGTCCCAGCAAGCAATGGGGCTTTTCCAGCAGCAGCGTAAGTCCTTCTGCTCTACCCTCGTTACCCTACTGCTGCAAGATGCTGCTGGCAGCGAAGCTGTTCACCATACCCAAAGTCAACACCGTACACTCTCAAGCCGCTGCTAGAAGGAGGCTGAAGGCCTGACGTGTTCGGGCAGCCTGTTACTGGTTGACAGGCCATCGACTGAGCATCCCAGCATCAGACAAAACCTGAAGCAGACTCACTGCCTTGGCAAGTTAACCTGTCATCACTGACCTCAGCAGTAGGAAATAAAGCTCTCTGTGCTAATTCCAGGTGAAATCCATGGAAAAATCCAGAAAAACTCTTAAGCATATCTGATACTACCTTTTGAACCTGCTGGTGATTTGTCACTCCTCACCCATTAGACCTTGCCCCAAACCGGTAATGGCACCAAATACCAGTGGCTACGGCAGGGGACCACACTGTTCCTCGCACTGGACACCGAGGGGTACCATGGCCAAGCGAAACAAGCCTTACAGGTAACGAGGGTGGATCTATGTACAACACAGGAACAAGCAAGATCGGTATTGAAGAAATTAAGTACTTATGTTGCTCTCTGAGTCCACGAGGCCTGTACTATGACAACTGAGGAACCAAAACTTTGCAGAGATGGAGCCACCACCCAGGACTTAGATTTCTACAGGGGGGAGGTGGGACCTTCTTACTCAAAATCTCTGACTGGGTAATCCACCTCAGGAAGAAAAGCATGATCCCATGGGAAAAAAAGTTGCTACTATGGGGTTTTTTTTAATATTCCGTTATGCACAAAGTTAATAGATAAGCAGCTAGGCCCACATGGTATGTTTGATAGTAGCGAGGGTGTGAATGAGGAAGATTAAGGGTTGTAGAAACACAGTCGTGTAACTTTTCAGCTGATTTGTATGAATGTCCTGGTGGTTTTACCCATGCTTCTTCCTTTTTTTCTTTTTTTGCATGTTGGATGCAATCCTGGTCTCTCTGAGATGAATGGAAAAGAACATTGACTCACTTTGTGTGGGCACGGTAGAAGAAAGCGGTGGGGTTTTTTTCAGGGGGAACTTAAATAACAGGCTGGATGGACCAGTGTAGTGAAAGACGACCGAGACTGCCGTGCAAAAGCGGTTGGCGGTGGTGTGATTTTTTTAAAAAAAGAAACTAGGGCAGAAAAAAGATCGTAGGTGGCTTGCTACTTCATTGGGGGGTAGGGGATGGTGGGGTGAGACCAGCCATTTTGGAAAGCTGAGCAAATAGGACAGAGTGAGCTTGAGTAGTCACAGTGCTGAGCTGGGAACACGGGTAGCTATGTTTTGTTCCCACTTTTAACGGCAATTAAAGGTTCATGCCGGGCAAACCATTCCACCTGTGCTGCCTTCTCCAGGCCCCTTCCCCATGTCTGTCCCTCAGGATTGCCCTGCAGGGCAAAGCAACATTTCTGACTCTGTGTTTCTCAAAGTATGGTTTACCTAGAAAGCCCTAAATTGTTTTAGACCCACTCTTCCTTTCCCTTGCGATCTTACAGGTGAGCTTGTGTCTGCTGGATCACGCCACACAGCAGCAGGCCAGCAGCCACCCCATGCTGGGGCTTTCACCTCCCTGCTCAATGGTGCAGCTCTACCCACGGCAGCGCGTGCACCATGCACACAGGGATCCTGACTTCGCTCCTGGCGGCATCAACTTGGAGAAGTCCTCAACAATCATCTGGAGCAAGGCTTTGTACTCGTGCTTTTGGCAAAGTCATCTGATGTATTAGCTGTCCGGTTCTAGTACCATCCTGTTCTAATACAAACAGTAAATAATGAATAGAAATGGCAGGCATTCACTACGACTAAATGTTATCCAGACCATAAAACTCAAACAGAAACAACAAAGAAATGTTCTGCTGCATAATTACAACTGGAAATATTTCAGGCATTTAGTAGTGCAAAATAACATCAATAAAAAGAGAAAGTGCACTCAGGAGTCTAAAAATAAAGAAATATTTGTTTGAAAATTGATAATTGAATAAATTATGTCCACAGCCTCTTCAAAAGAGGCTGAATATTTACTGGTTAAGCCAGAGACCTGTGACTTGGCTGAGCCATAGGCAAAGCTGCTGAGTAGCTGATGTGCTGCAGGCAATTTATGCTTTGCCCTTAGCCCCAGTTTTAGGGTACGATGCTGCCTGCAAGCCATTGCCTGAGAACCACTTCTTTGCACCAGCATTGTCCAACCTTTTGACTGCAACAGGCCATACCTGCCTCCTCCATCAAATGGGCAGAAAATTCTGTCTTGTGTTCCTAACCCCGTGCTTTCCCAACACCCGAGGGTTACGTCATACAGCCCCATCAAACAACTTGACATACCTCCACAGTCAACCACATGAATAAGGGGACACCTCTGTTTTGATCATTTAACATATATGTGTCTTGTTAGTGCAGTCAGACAGTGTGAGGTCCCTAAGAAAGAGGATAGTAGGAAGCACGCCAATAGATACCAAATCTCTGAGCTGAGAACATTATTTGCTCCCTCTCCATGTTTGACAGGCTTCAGGAAAAACAAGGAGTAAGCAGTGGACTGGATTAAATCTTGTGACAGGGCTGAACTCTACCTACTGGAAATTATTACCTTTTTTACAATATATACTGTGGCAATTTATTGGTACCCTATACTGGATCCATGCATTTTTCATGGCCACAATAATAGTAACAAACTTGTATTTTTTTTATCAGCACATAAAAAAACCAACACTATCCACCCCTGAGTGACACCAACACAGTCTTGCTAGCTTAACTGCGTTAACATCAGAGACCTCTTTCACTGGTTAGGTCAGCAATCGCATCTCTACAACTCCTAGCATACAGTAGGGTATGCTCAATTTACCCAGGTTCCAGCAAGTCATCTTCCCAGGAATAGAAGATTTTTATCATCACAACTAGAAGAAATGTAATTCCTTTATCATAAAAGATAGGCAGGCCTGTGTCTTAGAGATTACTGCTGTGATGAACTTTACACTTTAATATGAACTAAGATATTATGTCCATTCCAAAAATATATAAATAAGATGTAGGGAAAGATCCTTAGCAGTTTTATAGCATTGTTGATTTCAGTGGAGCTGTATTAATTTACGTGAAATGTACGTCCAGCCCTGCATTTCCAGTGCATCCTTCTCAAATGGAGAGCAGGAAAAAAGCATAGAAAACACAAGAAGAGATAACACTGTAGATCTAGTCCCTCAAACTGAGTATTAGTCAAGGTTACAGAGACATGAAACAGAGAGTAAAATCCTGATCTTATTTCTAAGGGTCTATATTCTTTTCTTGGGATTATTTTTGATTTTCCCAGTTTGGGTCAGGCACAGGTGCACAGGATTTAGATCGTATCTTTAAGGTTCCTTCTCATTCAACATCTAATAGTACTTATCAGTTGCTGATTTAAAAGGGGCAGAAGTCATTGAGTAATTGATGCCTTATCTGCAAGACATAATTCTCTTGACAGAAGTCTCTGAGCAACACAAAACCAATTATTATTTCCAGGAACTTTTAACTAAAGAAAAATGCATCCTTGAAAAATAGCAATCTAATTCCTAGTGGTAAAACCTCGTCGCTCAACTGTTTCATTCACTTTTAATAATTCACAGCCTTTCCCCTGGAGAAGGCTATGTGAGGTGACCAGAGTGGTCATCAAATGAGATGAGGTGAACTTTCTGATACTCTCAATTAATTGTCCTGTGCCCACTGGTCTGTGCCTAACAAGAGCTCCTGGCGGCTTCATGAACTAGGGTGTTGAAAAATAGCCAAAAAATCACTGTTATCTTCAGCTGATAACTGAATAGCCTTTTTTCTAAAGCTATTCTTCCTCCTTCCCTGAAGAAGACACAATTTTCTGGCTTCCAGCTAGAGGTTTGAGGCTGAGAAACAGAGAACCACTGTGGACACCAAACCCCATCCACTGCAATCACAGGCAGCCATCTGGCTGTCATCACTGCCTGCTTATCCCATGTCCTCTGTAAGCCTGGCTTTTCCATCTTACCCATTGGAAATCTTTGATTCACAAATGCTCTAGAAGATGCCCAAAGTTTGACAGTGTTCTTCTATAGTTCAGTGGTGAATCAGAGAAAGGACCGGTAAGAAATCATTTTTGATTAAAGGATACAGCACCATTTTTTGTAAGAAGCTTTGGGAAGATAACAGGGAGGGTGGCTGTCCTTGCCCATCTTCCCCGACTCCTCAGTAGTGACAGCTGTAAATCAGAAAAAGCAGTTCCAATAAGGTGGTGCTAGTGTTTCTCCTCTTTCTCTCCTTGAGAGTAAGAAACGCCAGGTCTGACTTGCTTTTCCTAGAGAGGTGAATGGATGATTTCATGTGTAAATGAGGAAACCTTGGCGGTCTCTATGAAAGTTATAGCAGTTAATGTTTGAGAAAGTCAACCAAATGGACTAGTCTCACTGTCAATAAAAATAAATGATCTAAAACAGTAGCTAAATCATGAAGAAAAGAGTACTCTGAGCAAATGGGTCTCATTAAAAAACGCTGTTCTGGAAATATGAAATTCCTTGAGTGGTTTTGCAGGAAAGAACACATAGTAAACACAGCCATCAGTTCAAACTGAAACACAAGTTAAGACTGGGTTAATTATTTCCTGAAACAAAATCTATTGTGAGTACATTTACTTCTTGGGGGGAAATGAGTTAAGTCTCTTAAGATAAATTCAAGCTCCCCTGTACATGTATGTTATATGACATCTGTGCAGATTGTCTGAAGCCATTTAAAAAGCAGTTCAGTAGTTTGCACTAATATTTTCAAAATCCTGCTAAGGTTATTTTCTATGAGACAGTAAATGGTAGGACAGTTCCTAATAAACAGCCCATTGCAGACTCTGGGCCAAATTCAGTGGTGAGCTATATGGTCGTGTAACACACACACCAACAGCTTCACTCTGGTCTCCCTTACGGAGGGAGCTCTCTGGTCTCACCACCCTCAGAGAAGCAGAACCATGTCTGGAAAATAAATTACAAGAGAACCAATGACCAGGCAAAAACTGACCATGGGGGATTTACATGGTGCAAAACTGTACCTCCACTGACATCGGGACATTTTACATCCATCTAGATCTGGGGTGGTTTAACTGGCATTAGATCAGCTGAAAACACTGTGGACTCAATGGAGCTGCAAAAATTTGATCCAAAAGATCAAATTCGGACTTGAGTTAATTCTTGCCAAAACCACTAATAACAAGGTAAAAGTATGGTTTCAGGTATGAAGGAATGTATGGACGTGGATTAAATCAGGGAGATGCCTGCTTTGTCATCTTTTACTAACACTGCTCTGCTGTCTCTTTAGTACGTCCATTACATTCATTTTGCAGTCAGATGGTACAAGCTCTAATGCCTTGCAATTTATGTATTTTTTTCTGACTAATTTCTGACCAACCTGTTAATGTCTTCAGTTACCTGTCCTAACATCTCTCTTGCTATATTTGATTGCTTTTCTTGCTCCCAGATTTCCTCTCTGAATCTCCTTGTGTCAGAACAGAGTGTCAGTCTGAACTGACATCCATTTCGTGTATCTTTAGGGGCCTACAACATATGGATACCTACACCTAGGCTAGTTTTTCTTTACAGTCAGTGGAGGGAATCAGGCACTTATAGGACATGATTCATATGACCTATTTTAGACCTACTTTAGATGGAATGAATCACAGCCTAGACATGCCTATTTTTCCTTCCATGGACTCAAAGGAAGCCTGGAATGACTTGTTCAGCTGTGGATATCTGCAGTCGAGATGCCTACACCATAGATATCTAAATAATGTTAGATGGATCCTACCTTTGATTGATAGCTTTGTCGTAACAGCAGCTTACCTTTCCAGAAACACAACAGTTACTGTTTGGTGAAGGCACTAACCCCATTGAATTTGGCTTTCTTTGGTATTCATCCCCAAATAATTCTTTACTGTTAAAAGGAAAGTGACTGTATCTTTTGATGTTTTTTTTTTTTATGAAATTGCTTCTTACATGTGCTTTTCTTTTTTTCCTTTTTCATTCTTCCTCTTAGCAATGCTGCTGATAATAACACAGAATTGAAAAGAAAGAGCAAAAGCAAATCTTCATCTTCTACCAAGGATCTGATGATGGGTTAGTCAGAGAACTGCTGGCTTGGATTTGTATATTAGGTGCAAGGAATTTATGCTGGAGTGTTGGTTTTCTGTTCTAAAATGCAGTTGTTCTTTAATAATTCCTAGCCTCTTGAGAACAAGAGGGCAGGGCTGGCAGGGCTATCCTTGTTTTCTTATGGTTCACCATTTCCTGAATCCTGAACTTCTCATTAGGACGAGGCATACCCTAATGTAGCAAAATTTTCTCTCTATCTGTAGCCTCATAACAGTTTGTTGGAGCAGAGTTCATATAGTCATGGATACAAACACTCTGTAGTTCAATATTTGTGTTTTACAGCATCTAAACTGCACTGATGATGCAGCCCAAAGAGTCTGCAAAGAAGATGGGAGGAGAGCTCAGCAACACGGTGAGGTGAATAGCCAGTTGTTTCAAAGAGCAGATTGGAGCCTCTTTCCCTTGCAACTCAGGCACGCTATTAGAAGGCAGAAGGAATACAAGAAGTAAATCAAATCATTGGCATTGTAATGCCAAGGAAATGTCCAGAGGAATAAGAAATAAGGGAGATATATTCGTCTGCTTAAATAGGATTTGGTCAGAAAAAGTCTACAGATTTCCAATGCAAAACTACAGATATCCGATGTAAAAGTTACCTCTATCTCAACACATGACAGTGAGAGCCAGAAATCCACCAAAGGCACAGACAGAGATCAAATACCTTCAAAAGCAGATTTCTCAGAGAAAATACTATGTATTAGATATACTGAATTTGTAACAAATGTTGTAGCAGAGCGCTCCACAGGCTCTTAGGTCATCCAGAGAAAAAGGAGAGGGAAATATCTGGAGAATCTGAAGCATCTCTCAAGGCAGCAGGATCTCCAAGTTAGCTGCAGAAGCCCTCCATCAAACAGCACATAAAGGGAACTGTGGCATTTAACCACTACAAGGACACACAGAGGGCAACTTAGGGCAGACAGGAATGATGGATTCATGCTTGTGTCATGGTGGTGGAGGAAGGACACTGATTCAGCCTGAGAAAATCGTAATCAGAGAGCAGGATGATAGTCATGGTAATTCCAAACTCCTGCAACATCTCCCTTTTGCCATCTCCTGTGGATGTCTAAGCAGTCTGTGCACAGCATGACAGAGCTGCCAGGGCAGCTTGTAAAAACTGTTACGGAAGACTAAGACTGCAAGGTCCTATGTTTGGTGTTTTCCTATGTTCTTATCTTTTCCTCTTACCAAATTTTCTGTCCATTGTCCTCAG
Organism: Balaeniceps rex; assembly: GCA_013401315.1. Lineage (NCBI taxonomy): Eukaryota > Metazoa > Chordata > Aves > Pelecaniformes > Balaenicipitidae > Balaeniceps > Balaeniceps rex. The sequence continues at coordinate 29,489 of VYZW01046015.1, forward strand.
TCTTGTTTGAAGTTCTGTTGTGAAGTCACTTCTCCATGGGCTTTTCTCTCCTCACCACTCCTACTCACAGGAGTACAGCCAATAATAAGCATTGTTAACACTGCTAATATCAATCATAGGTTAAAACTTAGCAAATTTTAAATAATTAGCACAGGCTAAAACCTATGTCCAAGCACAGGTGTAGTCTCATTCACCACCATAGATCTACACTTGATCTATGGTAAAGGAGAGAATCAGGAGCAGAACTGTGAGGCAACAGAATTCCTTGTCCATGAAAGCATTCAGGATTTCAAGGACTATTCATGACAAACCAGAATGAACTCAAAGCAACTTGACATTTTCTGCAAAAACAGAATTTTCTGGGGAGGGAATGTTACTGGGTGAAAGGGAGGGTGTCATTCAAAATTCCATAACAATTGCTCCATATTTGGTATTTTTTTAAACAAAAGGTGGTTTCAAAATGTATTTTCACAACAAAACATTAAAAGACAGGATATTCTCTCAATGAATGTCTGGATTTTTGGGTTTTTTTCCAAAAAGTGTCATGTGTCTGATAAAAGTATTTTACCAGAAAAATATTCAAACAGGTCTAGCCAGAATTTTTTATAACTGTGAAACAAACTTGAATGAATTTAAATTTTGCCAGGAGTCACTACATAGTTTATATCTTATTTAAGCCATCTAAATAGTATTTAGCTAGAAATAAGGGAAGTAGAAGGAAGTTCTTTTTTTTCCCTGTGTTCATTAGATTAATGTATTGTATAGTTTCTCTTACTCAGTGTAGCAAATGTAGGCTTGTGGGGGGTATACACTCAGAGATACATAAAACTTAGGAGCGTGTTTAACCTAAAAGACAATGATGGCATGGAAACAGATGGTCCAAAACTTGCTATGAATAAGTGGATGACAGACAGTTTCTACCTCCTGCATCAGAGAGGCTCTGGAGCAACCTTCCAGGAGGAAGGTGAGGGAAGGAAATCTGTCCATAAAGTGATACATTCATAAAAGAGATGGTATGACCTGTTTGCCTGTGATAGAAGAGAGATGGATGCAAGGATTTTTACACACAGCAATGTGATGAATACATCAGTTAAACCACAATGATGGCTTTTGTTTATTACAGCCTTCAGAGTACTTTCCCGTTATCTATCACTGCTTCCAGCAAATCCTTGTAAAAAAAATTAGCTCAGACATATTAAATGTGGGAGGAGAGGAAAAGACAGCGCGGGGGGAGGAAATGTGTGCACGCACTCTGACTGAATGCTGCACTCTTAGCTCCAAACCACCTGAAGCAAAGAGAAAATACCAACCTGTTACCGTGGCAGTATGACCCATGGGATAGAGTGCTGACCTAGCTTCAAGGAGAGCAGGGTGCAGCTCCGGTCTTGGCATGCTGGACAACCTTCACTGAATCCCTTTATTTCCTGAGGTTCCCCAACAGCAGTGATCGTCAGTGTTGATGTTACAACTCCTTTCCTCAAGGGCTTTGAGATCTACACATTGAAATTACTGTACGAAATAGATATTTTTACTTTGCCACAGATTTAGTGACAGGATATTTCATTGTAAACTTTATCCACTACGATACTGTATGCTCTTATATCTACATGGACAACAGGACCTTGGGGTATGTTCTTAAAAAGTGTTTAAGAAGTAAACACTTAAAATGCCTTTTTAAATATCAGCCTTAGCAATTAAAAAAAAAGAAATAGTAATCTAAATTAGAGCAAAATTGCTCAGGAATTCTGAAGTTTAAGTGCAAATAGATGTTCACAGAAAAATGGCAGAACAGTTTGTCTTTGATTTTCAGGTTGCTACAAATTTGCTACAAATAGTTTTGAGGATGTGCTGGCCAGCACTGGGGGTAAGACCCCGCAATGCCCTCTGAATAAAGGAAGCTTTATTTTCAGTTGCATCTGCTCTGATTTAGCACCCAAGAGAAAACTCATGATGGTAGTTCACCTTATGTCATTTTTCTTTAATGGGCTACCAAGAGCACACAGCTAAACACAAAGCCAAACGTTAAGATTTCTAGACTGACATGAAGTGTCACGCTATATAGCCAATGTACTACAATTTCTATCTCTGGGCATTTCCTTTGTACATTTTCTCTCTTAATCTTGTCCAAATACTCTCACCCCAGACTGAGAGCAAGGTGTAGCTACCTGGCATAGTTAGAAGATACCCACACAGAGAACAACGCAGCTACTCACACTTCCCAGGGAAAGCGGACCCATTAAATGTGCCTAATTTTGTAAAGGCTGTGTTGGTGGTTGGGATTATTACTCTTCACATGGCTCACCTTACGATTTAGCTTACCTTTTTTCCCATACGTTTAGGGCTGAGGTTGTACTCACTGCAATGGGCCTTGTTTTGTAGGAACACAAGGGCTATGTTACTTACTAAAAATAAAGCTGACCTGGCACTACTGGTGAGCATATTAATCACCAAAATTTGTTTTGGCTCATACCTTGCTTTTGGGACGAGGAAAACGGTGTGAGTTTGACTTTGGTTTACTGCATTACTGAATGATTGCATTTCTTTTTGGTAGGTTTTATTTCAACCAAATTATTTTCTCCAAACCGCTTTTGGTTTAAAGCTGCTTTCTTTTTGCTGAAGAAACAATAACAGGATTAAAAGAAACTCTCAAACCCAGAATAAAATGTTTCAAGTGAGGTCATATGAAATATATTTTTAATATAGTTCTCTTTGAGTTGAATGAATCCAGCAGCGGTCAGTCGTAAGACCCTCCTCCCGCTCTCTGCATGGTACCGCAGACTGATGCAATCAGACCTGTGGCATTTTATACCCGCTTCTGTTTGAACAAATACAACTAAAGGGCAAAGTAAGATACAAGGCAAGGGCGTATCAGGCCTTTTGTCTTTAAGGGTGATATCTGTGCACTGCCTATACAATTTAGGCAGGAGTCCAGCAGCCAGAGTTGACACAGCTGGCCTCTAGAGGTAGTCTTGCTTTTCCGTAGTGTAAACTACGGTAAGGTCTATATGGCTAAACCTGTGCGGAGGCTGAAACAGATTATCACAGAGTATTTGGGAATTATAACTGACATCAGCATAATTCCTGCTATTTGCTGCACTGAGTAGATTTAGATACAGCCAAGAACACGGCCTGGCATTATTTCCTGCCTGTGAATTTCCTATCTGTTTGTTTCTTTTATGCCCTCAGAGAAAGCCTAGAGCATATTAAGGGGTTTAATAGATACCAGCAATAACAGGTTGCATTTATAATAGTTTACAGGTTCTAAACAAGCTTCTGCCAATAAATTCCATCAACTGGTCCTAATTTCCTAAACCAAAATTCACTGCCTAAAACACAATGTTTAATTTTTTCTTGTGTTCTTAGTGGATTTGTTTCAACTTCTGGCCCTTGCTTTTTAAAAAGAGAAGGTGCATATGGTGGAAAATGCGCCAGAGGACTTCAGTTGACATGAAAGAGCTACATCACCTTGAGCTGCAGACATGCAACTTCATTCGTAAAATGCATGAGTAATTATGTGGCATAATTACATGGTCTATCCAGGTAATTGCATGTGAAATTGAGCACGGTGTCATCTGCTAATGAGGTTTACAGCTACACTTAAATTTTTGTGTGTATGATTGCATTGATTAAGATATTTTAAATCTGCTCTTAATAGTAAGGGTTCTTCAATTGTCTAGTCTAAACTACTCCCAGCAGGGTGAAAGTCTACCATTGCAGAAGTTTAGCACAAGGTCTTTTCATCACTGATATTTTTCCAGCAGAAATTAAATGTGAGCTGTTTCTCCTCCTGCTCTTGGTCCAGTTACTCTGTAAAAAGCTGCCTAGTGATGATCCATTTCTCTTGTGCCAGTGGAAATCAGGAATAAACAGGAGAAATCAGGAAAATCGCTGAGGTCTTGCTACTGCTGTCATGTGTCAATAGGCTGTATACAGAATGGTAGATAAAGCGTGTCATGTACGAGCTGGGTTTTTAGTGCTGACTTATCAGAGTGGTATACAGATGGTTATCCTATTGCCTCAGGGAGGGAGCAGGAGGAAGGCCTGGTAGACCTGCCCGGGTATGGTTTTGCTCCTCAGGGTGATGGAGGGTATGTCCAGCACTTCTCAGAAAGCTGCTGCCCGTGTTATTTAGGTATCTTGTGGAGCCCCCAAGGGTCGCTTTGAGGCTAGGTACTCTGCATTAATCCTGCAGAAGCCACTGTCCCCAAAGAACCTGCAGCGTACCCTGCTTCCCAGTGGTAGGACCCACTTGCAACAACCACCAGGTGTCAGGGGCCTTCCTCCCTACAGCAGCGCCCCAGGCATGAGCTGTACCACCACCCATGCCTAATAGCAGTCCTCCTCCACACTCTGTTTCCTCCTGTCTTCTGTACACTCTGTTATCAAGTACTGGAAAGCAGGGGAGGGTCCACAGCAATGGCAATGGCTGGCCAAGTGACCCTTCTGCCCTAGGTATTACCCCTGCCATCCCATCATCATCACCATCTGTGGATATGGTAAGGCTGAATAGTCCAGAAGAGTAGGCAGGCAGAGGTGTGCCTGACCAAGGAAATTAGAGACGTATTAAATGCTCATTTACAAAGGAAGGTGAGATCATACCGGAACACAGCACCTGGCCTTTCTTGCAAGTTTATAATACTGACACCTGCTAACATCAAAAAAACACCCCATTAGGAAAATGATTTCACCCACACTGTCTCGCAGTTGTCTTTCCTTTCACTGAAAAGGATATATTAGCACCAAAATCTTCTGCTGCTGTTTTCCCACTGGCTACAGTAATACTGGAATCAAGCCTAAATGTGAACATAATTGAGAACTCTTTTGAATAAAATTATCTCATTCAGACATACTGGTTCTAGGAAGTCAAGCTAATGCAATCATACAGTAGGAGTCTAGAAGTCCAGGGCTGCTTACTTCTACCCCTGATTTGCCTACTGGCTTGTTTTATGACTCTAGAAACAACTTAACTTTTCTGTGATTCATCTCCTTCAGCTGGAAGATGGCTATGATAATATTTGTTTATTTCAATTAAGTCTTGAGTGGTTTAAAAGGGATTAATTAACCTCCATCAGACAACTTTGAAAGGTAGTAATGCATAGTGTTAATAATACTATAATAGCCCTAAAAATTAGGAGGGGGGAGGATGTTTTAGAAGAAGTTACAGAGCTTTAAGCTTAAAGGTGGTGCAAATAGGAAGGACAGACAGTATTTTTATGATTGGGAATAGAGAAGCTCCTGAGCCATCTAGTCCATTCTTGAGCAAGGCAAGTTAGATTTTGCATATTTATTTATCAGTGAACCATGTGTCTTCTAATTCCTCCTTGGCTGCTAATTCATTCCAGTTAGGTGGGGAATGTTTACATCTGTTCTCATAAAATCCCATTCATACCTCTCACTATTTCAAATGAATTAGCCTGGCTTAAACCTCAGTATACCTTCTAGAGTCAATCCTTTCAAGAGTATCTTACACTGTTAATACATCCAATACACAGTGCCTGGGATCATACCACCTTGCCCAAAAAGAGCATTAGATTTGCAGCCTACTCCCAGCTAGCATGGTTTTTCTTCCAGCACAAATTTGCATTTCTGGGGCTGAAAACCTGAGCTGATATTCTAAGTGACCTGGAGTAAATCTCTACAATTTCTCTGAAGACAATTGAAATACATCAATCCACAATAGCTGAGGCTCTAGCCCTGCTATAATAATTAAGAGCTGTGTCAGTGTCGAAAAAAGTACAGTCTGAATGTGTATTTTTAACCAAAGAATTTAGTGCTAAACTCAGTCGTCGCGTACTGCTGCGAATAAGCACCTGAGGGCAGAGTTGATTCTTGCTGTCATAAATGTCATCGGTCTTTCTCTGTAGCTCCCAGTGGAAAGCACAAACCTGAGGACATTTAGGCTACAAGATCCATCTCGTCCCATGAGTAGGTTGGGAGTAAATGGTTCTCCAAGGATAGAGTTTGTGAGTGCTGGTGTGTGTTGCCAAGTTATCATTTAAGTTCGTTAGTGTTTTCTGAGGACATTAAGGCAATTATGTCATTGTATTTACTGACTATATGTAAAAGTAATAGAGCCTGTTTAAAAGTAATTAGTCCTGTTTCGAACAGTCACAAATACACAGATGAATTAAAAATTATCATCATTCTTTACGTGGTTGACTACGTTCACCCCATATCATCAATAAGTATTATTTAATACTAGAACCAAAGTATTCCTGAAAGACAGCTCACTTGTCAGTCCTCTTCCATGGAAAGATTGTTTGCCTCTGTCATAGTGTTGAACACCTTCTATGTAATAGCTCCTTCCTCTGTGCAGGAGCTAGTCCTCTCCAAATATTAGTTGATTTTAATTAGACTCTATAGGTCCCCCAATACACCACTTGGTCTCATCTGTATGCAGCTCCCACAGTTTTCCTTGGCGGATTTATTACGAAGGCAGTATTAGTGGTATTTCAGTCTTTGCAGTAAGTGGCTGTTTCTAAGTATTGCGCCTAGGGAACTTGTGGTAACATTTTCAAAATCACCTAAGAGCCCAAGTTCCACTTTCAATGGTGAGCGAGGTGCCCACGTCTCCAGCCGAAGCAGCGTGCAGGCAGCCAGACAGCCATTTCAGCGCAGGCCATGCAGCAGCTGCGGCCCAGCATTATGGAGGTGCAGAAATCTCCCTTCTTTTGGTCACACCGGGCTGCTGAAGAGAAACTCATGCTCATAGAGCCTTCTGGATATCTCGTACCTCATCTGCATTCATTCAGTATCCCTATGGCAACTACAGCAATTGCTCACTTGGAGTAGTCATCTTAGGATAGTATTATATCATTTCTTCTTCTAAGTGATTTAACAATTGAAAATACAACAAAACAGTAAAACAGCATCAATGACCCAATAGCTCTATGGAGACAACGTACAACTACTTAACAGGACCAGGAGATGTCTGAAGACTGCTGCTTGCGTGGAACAACTGGACTCAGCAAAAAGCTACAGCCTTCCTCTTGGGCAGCTCAGCACTTTTCCTTGGCACTAATTAGAATGGGGAGAGGGCGAAATAGCCCTTAAATCAGAAAGAAACCTCAAAAGTTACATTTAGGGAAGGAGTAGCTTTTATATAGGTCAGTGCTTCTGAGGTCTCTAATTTCTAGCATCGCTCTCCTGAAAGGGTTTTGCATCTGTGAACTGAAATTCTTTATCAGGGGCTCTAAATGGCAATGAGAATTATACAGTGAAGGGTGCAGCCAGTATTGGGATACCTTTCTTTTCTCCATCTGATTATTGCTTAGAATCCATATTGATGTGGTAGGTTTGGTTTCATCCAGCTACTGCAGAAACATTATACTAACTGTACATCAATAAAGCTTTGGTTGGTATCAGGTATTTCGTGTCTCTATCCACAGCCATTTCATGGAAAATGACTGTTAAAATTCTCAGGTCTTCATGGTTTGCAGAGGTTTATGGTGTTTCACTTTGAAGATCCATAGCTCAATCTCCCGTGTCAGTAAAGGTGAAGTCAATCAGACCATTTCAAGGCCTTTACACCACTTTAAGTCCAATTTAAACATGTTGAGAGATTTTAGTGACGTACAATACTTGTGTTGGGCCTTCTTTTGTTCTTTGAGAGCAGATATAAAAAAATACTTACATTTTTGAGGTCACTTCCAACCTGGGTTATTCTATGATTCTGATTTTTTTTAGATACAATTTTCCAAATTGGTCTTACTTGGATTGGCACATTTGGATTGCACTCACCTCCGGTCTGCTCAGCTTTCAAGCTGAATACTGCAACATGTGAACGTGCAACAGGTCACAAAATTGTAAGCTTAACTTAAAGGTTGGAAGATTTTTAAATAGTAATATATTTATGCTTGAGAAATTGTGACTTTATGCAACACACTGATCTTTGTAAGACTTGCTATGAAATTTGGTCCTAGGTTTGTAAAATACTGACTGCTGTAGGACTAAGAAATGAATTAAAGTTTCTGTGTTTAGTTCCTATCAAAGGTTTATGTGAAAACATAATATCACACACAAGCGAGGCAGCGGTCCTGACAACACAGTCAGAGACAAGCTGATAAAACTCCTCTTTCTTTCGTGAAAAAGAAGCCTTTTCCATCTAGGTGAGAGCAACAAAGAGAAAATTTCATTGCAAGTTATTTCTGTATTTAAAAAAAGAAACAAATACCTTCGAGCACTTTCACTTTGAGCCTGTCATGTTTTCTCCCATATTAAAACATGAGTAGAGGAACCTCTGTGTGTGTGTCTGTGTGTTTTTGTATACATCTAGTCACACAAATATTTTAAAACACTACTGAAATCAAACACTTGAGGATGAACTATGTCCCCTTTGAAGCAAACAGCTAACCACCAACCTCAACGTGTCCATCCTTACCTGTAATTATCTCTTGAGATTGAAACCGCTAACTTCAGTGGACTAACTGGAAAACCTTAACTTGCTGTCAGGGGAACCAGTCTCTCCCCTCCTAGTTTATTATGGATGGTTCTTCCCACGAAATTAAGAGCAAGAGGAATTGTAAAAAGCAGGAATAGAAATCAGATTTTCCATTGATATTTGGGAAATCTGACTGGCAACAACATTCAGATATACTGAGATGAAAATCTGAAGATACAAACTTGGACTGAGATTATTGGAAATATAAAGTTTCCCTAGTTCAGAACTGAGAAATGTTGACAATTTTAACTATTTCACATATTAACTTTCATTACTGCCTTAGTTATAAGTAAACATCAAAAGTTACAAAATAGAAATACATGCTTTTGCAAGTTTATTCTTCAAAATGTATTACTTCTAATGAATTTCCTTTTTCATATATTTTTAAATGTTGGATTTCCATATGAGTCACAAAAATAAATCAGAAAAGAGAAAAGAAACATATATAGATATGTACATACTTTTAAAATCAACATATGCTCAATTAAATTGTATTTTGCAATGAGGTCAGCCTCCTGCTTCAGAAGCTTTCCTGAAAAATATATTTGTGTAGATGAATCATTTTAAGATTCAACAGTCAGTGGAAGTTGACAGCGGCTTTTCATATGAAATATTACACAACCTTATGAACATCAAAATTATATGGCAGGAACTGTTCTGTTGAGCACTACAGTCACTTTCCCAGGATCAGATCAATACATTTTCTGTCAAAGAACAAAATCTGCTACAACAACCAGAAAATTTGTGCAAGAAAATGTTATTTTTAATGCAGCTAACCGTTTAATTCCAGAGCAATACAGATAGGCTTTTTAACACACTTTCTTATTGAAGTAAACTGAGGAGGTACGACACAGATTTCCCAGTACATTTTCACAAACCCAGACCCATCTTGCAAAAGCTTACGGACATGTTTAACTTTTCGCAGGGGTGTGTTTATTTCAATAGGATAGGTCTCTGCTTGCAAAGTAAGCACACACATTAAAACTTTTCAAAATCAGGGTCTTTGGTTCTGATCATACAGGCAACTGCGTAAGCTCATCCCTGTAACTTGGCTAAATCCCATTTACAACATGGGCAACGGTTGTCTTCACAAACAGCTCTCAAGGTATAGCCAAACTCTGGAAACATTCTGCATGTGCATAGCTTTTCAGGGGAGGTATAATTAAATATTACCTTATTCGATCCCAGTGGATCTAGACATGGTTGCAGAATTGTTTTTAAAGACTTTTTATGTGTCAGCTGCAGCTTGTTATGCACGCCTCGTGGAAGCTTCTGAGTTGCTCTCAAGGAGTGTCAAGACCTCTTTCTGCATGATAGGAGACACAAAGATAAAAGAAGGGATTGATATTTCTTTGCTTTTTAAGAAATTAGAGTTATCATTTGAAGGACCAGTCATCATTCGGTCTCTTTGGTTTGATAGACCTTTATTCCAATTCTCTAGCAGTCAATGTCCCACTGGAGGTAAAGAGTTAATCAGTAAAAATATTTGGTTTCCTGTGTTGGATTAAAAAGAATGGCATCATATTAATGGTTGCAATGATTGTAACGGGGTGAAGAAATAAAATAGTTGTTGAACTGGGTCTTTTGTTTAGGTTGAAGCATGTGTTTGAACTGTACAAACTTGATTATTTGAGGCAGGGATCCCTGGATGCTTAATTTAAATCTGGTGGATAGGAAATTAGCATTTTTTAGGTTCTCTGTTATTCTAAATCTTCATACAGGAAAGCTTAGCGGAATTGTGACACCACCCAACTTCAGGCACCTAAGTACCTCTGCCAAAAGACGATCTCCTCAGATTCTGTTTATAGACAGTGAGGGGAGCTGAGCAAACACAAAAAAAAATCCAGAGTGAGTCTAGGTTCCAAGGGGAGCCTGTATGTCTCTTCACCACTTACAGGAGGAGCCTAAGGAGATCTAGCCTAAACTGAATCCCCACCTAATTTTACTTGTTCTAGGCCTCATAATCTATTGCTTACATATTCAAAGGACCCCATCACTTAACAAAGAGGCAGCTACAATAGAACTTAATCTCCCCATTCACAAACGCTTTGGTTATGAACCTGTGCACAGGCCCTGTTAGTCATTCATAGATTCTCCTTGAAAACCATGCCCAAAGTTTTGCTTTTGTCTCTGAATTAAAACACATAACTGGATAACAATGGCTTTGTTTGTCCTTCATCTCTCTCAAGAGGCTTAAGATGCCTCAAGGCTGTCTCTTCTAACAGATATTCAGGGAAAGAAATGGAGTGAGGGCTGCAGGACACCTTGTGAAGCAAACACAGAAGAGGGCAGTAGCTGCAGCGCCTGGTGTCTCAAGGGGGGTCTCACACAAAGCTAAGGCCTGAGATTCCAATGCCCACCTCCACCTCCATGGTGCTTACATGAACGATGAGGTTCTGAGAAGGTCCCCTCCTATTTCCTGATGAGCTGTCATCAACCGTACCCCTTTCCATCAGGTAAACCCAATATGAGTATCTGCTGTTTTCAGTATCTGAATACCAGCTTGCTTCTCTGGCTAAGAGTAGATTTCTGTGACAGGAAGGACCACCTGTCT